>LZPO01117241.1:105910-116027 GCA_001675575.1 Neotoma lepida
TAAGTAAGCTCACCTACAAAATCACAGACAAGCCAACCTCAGAAGTATCCTACTTAACATCCACATCTACACCATGAAAACTTGGTAACAGTACCACAACCTGGACAACACTATCCAAGCAAAAAAGCACTTGTTAGTTTAACACTGGTTGTAGTTATCTTAATTCAATAGAAGGAGCACATGCATAAAAATTATAGGATGTAATTTCTGGTTTTTTAGTGTGTATAAATTACCAGGGACAGCCAACATTACTTAAAATTTGCAAAAAAAATTAAACAGAGGCTAGGGGTTTAGGTCCACTGGCAGAGTGCACTTGCCTAGCACACAGGAACCCTTAGATTCAATCCTTAGTACTGCATAAACTGTGAGTAGTGACACGTGACTCCAGAACCTGTGGAGTGAAGGCAGGAGAATCAGATGTGCAAGATCATCCTTGGCCACATAAGGAGTATGAGGCTGGCCTGGGCCATATGATACCCCATAAATATATAAATAAAACAAATAAATAAGAACTATATAGTAGGGCTGGAGAGATGGCTCAGGGGTTAAGAGCACTGGCTGCTCTTCCAGAAGTCCTGGCTTTAATTCCCAGCAACTACATGGGTGGCTCACAACCACCTGTAATGAGATGTGGTGCCCTCTTCTGGCCAGCAGGCATACATGCAGGCAGAACACTGTGTATATATAACAATAAATAAATCTTAAAAAAAAAAAGAACTATATTGTCACCTTTGAGACAAGTGCATAACAACACACATGAAGATTGATGTGTACTAATACTATAAGGAAAGTCTCCTACCAGAAGGAAACAAAATTATTCCCTACATTAACAGGAATAAACTATTCCCAAGGATTACAATGATGTCTATTTTGAGTAACATCAGTGCTAGAGTTGTTTGTTTTCCATCACTTAAACACGTCTTGGTACCAATCTCCCTTCCCAGCTTCCAGTGTATAAGCATAAATATCATACTAGCTCACAAGAGTGAGTTAACAGTGTTAACAGTGGCGCAGCCATAAGGGCTAAAACCAGCACCCATTATCTGGCACAAAATGACCAGTAGTATATTCCATCTCATAGCAGAAATTTGCTTCCCAGCATCAACATAGTGGGGGGAACACACTACACTCAGGATTTCATTATACCATTACCTGGAACCATCATTTCTGTCTAGACATGAGCACTATGCTAACCTGTTAACCTGAAGCAAACAAAGGAAAATCTGATCTTTGTGGTAATGCAGTATTATGAAAATTTCCCTTCTATTCTAAGGGATTGGAACTTTCACTGGACCTCATAGCCAAAGTTGAGGTCACTTAAGACTTGAGACTGCTGCCCTACTATGTACTCAGCCTGTTTGCCTAACTTGACTTTAAAAGAACAACAAACTTTACAGGCCTTGGTTTTTCCATGTATTCAACTTTTATACCNTAAGCTAATGTATAGCTACAATCTTAAACTATATATGCTTCCATTCCCCTGACCCATGAGTAATGCATACATGTATGTATGTTATGGTAACACATGCTGAAAACAGCAAATACACTAAAAGCAACTGTATAAAATGAATATCCTCCATAAATGTTGAAGACAACATGCAGATATTGCTTGATAGCATTTGTTTGTTATCTGGGTCAGCTGGAGTCAGTGACTTAATCCCTTGTAAATCCCTAGGAAAAATTCTGTAAAGTAGCCTTCATTTTTTGCCTCATGTGATGCTTTCTGTGCTGTTCAGTAAAAGACAGAGCAAAGTCCTTTGTTAGAGACACACAAACACAGGGATAGACAACACAAGAGGCAAATTCAGACTTAGACAAGACAGACAGGGAANGATGGGGGACACAGGGACAAAGAAGTAGAGAACTCAAATTCCCTAGGGGAAGTGCTTTTTTAATGTCTTTCCCTCTGAGCAACACTGACACATTCAGGTACTCTGAGGCTACTACTAATGTGTTCAACACTATGCACATCTGTTCAGTCTACGTAGCTGCATCTGTAAATAAAAGTTGACTATGAGAAGGGGTCGGAAGTGGAGGCTGTTCGCCAAGTGGATGAAGAAGCANGGGGCTANGGGCTACAGAAACCGCAATTTGAGGGGCACACCGGGGAGACATGGATATGCACCCCCTCCTGTGTGGCCATCAAAGCCATGTTTGTATTTTAGGGAAACTGATTTCAAAGAGTCACCATAAATCCACCCTGGGCATCATCTTTGTGCTACCCTCTAATGCGCACCCCGTGCGATGCCAGCATCCCCTTTGTAAATTTGAGCACTGTTGAATTCAACAAGGTGAATTTGAGTAACAATAATAACCAGGCTGATCAGAAAATTACAGAACTAAATAAAGAAGTCAGCAGTGAATTCTCACTAGAGGAGTGTCAGGTAACCATACAACAAGGCAAAAAGCTCAGGTTTCAAAAGCTTTAAGGGGCCATAAGAGCTGGATGATCGCAACACAGACGTAGTACCGGCTGTCCTAAAATGGAAAGATTCCGGTATTATGGTATTGAAGTACACCAGGCACAGGGAAAGATAGCACACCATCCCATTCACAGGAAAAGCTGACTAAGCTGCTCTTGTAGAAGTGTGCACTGTGGGCCAGAAAAGCAGGGAGGAGGAAATGGGTACAATGACAATCAAATAATGCAACATGCTCTGGAACCTGATAGGACAGTGTGGTAGCTACAGCCAAGAATTTTTATTGTGCATTTCAAAATAGCAAAAGTAAAGGATCCCAAATATTTCCAACACAAATAGGGGAAGAATGAAAAGATGGAGAAGCTAGTTACACTGTATGTGTACACATACATCACTACACATCGTATATGCAGGGCAGTATCACATTGTACTCCATGAACATACATAATAACTATGAAAACAGAGGTCCCAGGGTGCCTCTGCATTCACACTCACAGAAATCCAGATTCAGCAGGAACTGATTATCTCTCACTATAACGGTGCTCACTTGGAGGTGTACTGCTTTATTTTTTACTTGGTTCTATAATTGCATGAAAGGCATTATTATGCAGCTTACACAAACACAAAGGTTTAGGAATNGGATTTTAGAACCAATGACTTCCTTTGGANGGTCTGAATGATTTTATTTTTTAATATGAGCCCTGTATCAGTCACAATGGAGAAACAAGTGACTCACTTCACAGATAAGCAGGGCTCAAAAATACAGGAAGAGCCAACTGTGGTCACAGATCAATGTCCTAGACAAAAGTTCGGGCTCCTGAGCAAGGCTCAGTGACCACACAAATCATTACGTTATTATTCGCTAATGTATTAGAAAAGGCATTCTATTTCTATCTACCTATAACTATCAATGTTGGCATCAATTATTAAAGAGAAGAATCTTGTTGTCTTCAAAGCAGAATCATACACACTGAAAACGACATAATCAACTGATNGCCTCTTTTCACGTCAGGGAGCAGACAAACAACACACTAACTATACTGGTAGATTGTAACAGCATACATCTACACTGCAAAAAATGGTNACATGGAGAAGAAAAGGCCTATTTGGTTAGTNGAGGCAGGGGTACAAGCATGGATGCTTTGATGCTAAAGAACAGTACAGAGGAACAGGCTGAGGCTGGCAAGGTTCTCAGTCACCTCAGGACCTGACCAAGTCCAAAAAGTGAGGGCCAGGTATGGTGATGCAAGCAATGGATTCGAAGACGTCAGAGAGGCAGGCTGATCTCTGTGGTCTGAGGCCAGCCTGGTCTACACAGTGAGGTCCAAGCCCCAACCAGGGCTTTTCACTATAACAAAACAATAGCAACAAAAAAGTGAGTGAGTGCCTGAAAGAGCTGTAGTTTGTGCAGCTTATGGCTGAAGGTGGTTACCATTTAATAAGTGAAAATGGAAAAATGCTAAATCTTTACTTTTTTTTCATTTTTAAGTAACAATAATAAACCTACTATATGTTCCATANCCAATATGAGTTTATGACAATGTCTTTACAAAAAGCTAAGCACAAAACCAAAGGAGACAGCCACTGCTTTATGTTTCATACAATAGAGGACACCTGGATCCCATATCTGCTTCTGCAGGCACCCTGCTGCAGATCCCATATCTGCTTCTGCAGGCACCCTGCTGCAAAATGGGAAGCACAGAGGAAAACCAGCATTACAAATGTGGAGCTGGAGTGAGATCATATTCTAATTGCCTTTGGAGATAATTGTGGAGATTCCTCGGCCATACTTGACGAACGGCAGTTTCTCAAAGGTCAGATGCAACATGGGTGTGAACTTTTCCGTTACATTAAAATCTGCTTGTCTATCTCACACTTTTAATGGAATATCTACTTATGAAAAATTCTGCAGCATTAGTCATCTGGAAAATATTAGTTATTGAGCTCTGCCAATCTTCTCAATGTTGACACGTTTCCTTTCCTATCAGAAAAATCACATATGTTAACGTCTCTACTGATCTCATTGGGAACGTGTTATAGGGTGGGAAGTTGTCAACAGGAGCAAGTTAGGGGTTGGGAAGATGTCAGTCATGCTCATAGTGGGTGTGAGTTTCCTAAACCTGCTTCTCACTACAAGGTTGAATTTTATCTTTGGCAACAAGTACCGTCAGCTGTTGCCCTTGTTTGATGGGCTCTGTCATCCACTTGCTAGAAACCATCAGATACCAGATTCTGAATATCCACAGTCCTTCTGCCCTTTTTGAAAATAAAAATAATGTTCCANGGTTGGTGAGATGAGGAGGTGAGGAAAGTGTTTGCTGTGCAAGCGTGAGGACTCCAATTCTGGGAAAGCAGAGAGAAATGCAACCCTAGAGCTCTCTGACCAGTCAGCATAGCCAGAAATGGTGAGCTCCAGGTTCATCGAGAGAATCTATCTAAAATAAGGTGGACAACACCCAACACCAACCTCTGACCTGCACACATACACATACACACACACACACACGCACACACACGTACACGTGTACACGTACACATATACATGAGCACACACAACACAGAGACTCTCTCTCTTTCTCTCTCTCTGAATGAAATCTAAAACGTTCCCAATTCAAGCCATTGCCTAGCAGTTTTTTGAGACAGCTGTGATGTTTTATGCCTGCTTCCCATTCTGCCATTTAAAATCTGTGTACTTGGAGTCAGGTTAAAGTAAGGGCTTGCCCAGGTTCATCAAGGGGTAAGCAGTGTGAATGACAAGCAGGGCTTTTTTGCAACTGAGTGTATGGGGCAAACGAGGCATGCCCATGNCTAGTGGCCAGCATGTTACCTTTGGACTGCCCCTACCCACACAGTGTGAAGCAAGTCAACAATACAATGAGGGTTCCTTGTGCCCTTGGGGCTGGAGACTGAGGCCAGGGCCTCACACACAGTGATAGCTGAGTCTANCTACTACCACTATACCCCACCCAGTCCAATGGATACATCTTAATAATGAAAATGTGTGATCCTCTGGCCTCCCTGAAATGATCTCAGTGACTCATAAGGACCCATGAGCCAGAGCCTAAGAAAAACAGGCCTGGTCCTGAGATCCTGGAATTAGTTCNTCTTTAGGGCTTTAGTTCCCAACAGGTAAAAACAAGGACCACAATGATAGCTGAAAAGATTCCCTGAGGACCAAACATGTGAGCTCATACATGTTCATTACCCCTCACCAGGCTCCTCCATCAAACCTCTTCCTAACAGAACTGATAGCCATCTAGCAACATGTCATAGAAAGTATAAAAACATTCCTATGTTGCAATATTATAAGCACTACAGCTTGCAAATACCAAAAGCTATGAGGACAGGCACAAAGTTAGCCACACGGTGTGTGTGTGNGNGGGGTAAATCTAAGCAAGTAGACCAGGTCTTAAGAAAGTTGATTATAATAAATATCTAGACTTTGAGAGGCTTGCCATCTCTCCTCATAGCAACAGAACTTAGTATCATATAGAGAACACCATCTTGCCCTGGCCATCAAGGAATAAAATATGAATGCGGTATCTTTCCTTAGTTTCATTTCCTGCTGATATGATAAAACACCCTGACAAAAGCGACTTAGGAGAGAAACTATGTGACTCCCAATTCCAGTTTCCTGTCCATCACTGTGGGAAGACAAGGTGGCAGCTGATCACACCATATCCAGTTTGGAGCAGAGAACAATGGATCAACATACATGCTCAGCTCCAAGTTCTCCACTCTTGGGTCCTCCTACTGAACTATCTTAATCAAGACAAGCCCCAACAGACATTCCCACAGGCCAACATGATCTGGATAACACATCATTGAAATTCTCTTTCAAGGTGATTCTAAAATCTAACCATTACAAGACTTCTGCAACTTACAGAGTGATCCTGGGCTGGTGACCTACTGCAGCATCACTAATAAACTGGTGTACTTTATATCCATTACAGTAATTAGCAATAATGGGCGCTTCTTATCTGTTGAAATTCCTCAGCCCTAAATTTAGGAAAACAGAAGAATTTAAAAATATGAAAATAAAACTTTCCAACCAAGTGATCTTGTGATTTATTTAATATATAGATGTTCAAAGTCTGGCCTCTGAAACATTAAAAAGGAAATTCAAAGATAGGCATCTTGAATAATGAAGCTGCTGGCTGCAGCTCAGAGGGATGTGCAGTGGTACTGGGCCCTGGACAGCTGTGCAGGCCGTTTGATGTCATCACTGCTTTGAAGAAGGGCTAAAGCAGCAATAAACCATCATCACATGATTCCAGATGCTCTGTGGTGCTAGTGCACTATAAATATTGATTTGTTTTTCTACGTAACGTGCTTTTTAAATAAGGTGACGAAAGGGTAAATCTAATAAGGAATTAGAGCAAANGCTAAACAGGAGACACCAAGTGTTAAGTGAGACTTCCAACTGCCTCCTCCTCACCGGGCCAATTGTTATTTCTCTTAGTTTTTCAATTGACTCATATATTATTTAACCACTTGCAGCAATGAATAAACTTGTTCAAAAAAAAGTCCAGCATAAGCTGGCAAGATATTTAATCAAATCAAAAGCATACATTCACAAGGTTTCTAATAGAACTTACTACAGAAATAGCACAATGACTCCTCATACAAAGTACAACCATTTCTCCCATCTCTGGGGCCACTACACAGCTCCTGAAGACACAGTGCACCATGGGAAAAGCCAAGTTATTAGCATGTGCCATGTTACAAAACCTACTGTCCAATAGCAATGCACCAAGCNTAAGCCTGGGAAGAAGTCTCCATACAGATGCTGTGAGAAGACTTCAGGTGTCCTTCCAACCCTATTTCCTATGCCACTTGTCANGGCTAGTGCTCAGCCCAAGNCAGATTGGCAGTTCCACTTCGAAGCTCTGCAGGAAGACAGTCCCAAAGCTGAGAAAGGAGCAAGTGAGAAAAGCCCATGGCTTTTTGGCTTAACTTAGTATAGCACTGCAAGCCTGGGTCTATCCTTTGGATAGCATATGACACCTTTCTAAACCACCAATCAAATACAGTGGCTCAGAATTCTTGGTCTGGTTGGACCACAGCAACATTAGAACAAGTCCTGGTCTTTGCATTCCAGGATCTGTAAGTAGAAGTTCCCAGAAAAAAAAGTCCTTCCAATAATGAACCTTCTACAAAAGCTGACTGACTAATCAGAATATCAATGATTGTGGCGAGCTAGATTGTTGCAAGTCCGGGCTAATTGGGCTATCTTAACCAAAGAGGTACTTACTGTCCACCTCTCTNTGTGACCTATCATCCTTGTGACTATTAGGTAAGTCATTTTGAAATGTATTAACAGANCACTAGCTTCCANCAATCCAAAGACTAAGAATATCCTCAAACAGTATCTCAGACCTACTGCTGACATTTCCTGCTTTGCTGTAACCTGTCCACCTGGACTCCCAGCAATGTATTTGAAAAGTACCTTGATTTATAATTTCCTTTGTTCTGTTACTATAAAAAAAAAGAATCATGAAAGTGTTACCATGTCAGAACACAGAATTTGGAGTAACCTGACTATGTGTTCCTGGACCATGGTCATCTGCATTTGGCCCCCTAATAAACCATCTCCTTATTCCTTTGTAGGTGAGAGTTGTGAGATTTTTGTTTGTTTGTTTTTTGCATGGACAGATCGGAGTGCTTCTATGCCTCATGACCAGATGCAGCTGAAGGCACCAAATGCCACAGGTGTCCCAGGCCCACCTGCTCTGAGAGGTTCCCACAGTGGAATGGAAGCTGTGCTATTANGAATTTCACCAGTCAGAACTCACCATTATTAAATGCTTCCTCCAGCACAGAAAATGGTACTTGGCAATGTTTGCAAAAATGGTTTATAAATGAAACTGATGAATAAATGTGGCTTCCAGCTATCTCTACCTTTTTTATGTCTACTGTCTCAATTATAGTAAGGTCAATCTCTTTATCAAAGAAGGAACAATGATTCATATTGGATAGCTCAAGGGGGATGATTTTTTTTTAACTGTTGAGAAAAGACTGAATTGCTAGTTCAAACACTGCCAATAATAGACAGACTCTCAGCAATGTATTCTTTTCATTTTATTGTTTTTACTATTAACTTTGCACTGCCGTCCTTCATGCATAGCTGAGTCCCCTCCAGGACTGCCTGAGTAGCACATACTGTAGGTCAAACCGACACTCCAGGAAGAATTTTACATNTGAATCAAATCTCTCTTATCCATACTACTTTACCAGTTCAGTTCAACAATCATGGAATCAAATTTGAAAACTATCAATTATATCTGACAAGGAATATGTCTCTCAAAAAATTGCCATCGACTATTGATTGATGGGGATATTCTGTAAAGGCTCAATGCTGTCCTTGGACATTTGTCTTCTATTATCTTATTAAGGGTTTGCAGACGTCACTCACTGTCAGGTTAACTTTTGAGAAGCATTACTTTCCCATCGATTTATTATTCTAACCTCTAACCTGTAATGCTATAGAAAAGTGTAACNTGTCCCCTCACCTAGGGACTACTGATCCACAACTTNCACTAGCCGATTTTCATGGATGTACTCCATCTTCATCTGGTTCTATAATTACTCCGCCCAAATGTTTCTTATCAACCGCTTCATGGAGGCAAATCTCTTTGGAAGTCTCCAGTGTTAAGTGTCCGACGTCTCCAGACTTCTGCTGTTGTTACTGGGTGTGTTTGGTTTTGTGGTGCTGGGGATATACCCCAGGCTTCAAAGCTGCTGAGGCAAATACGCTGCAATACACTCCAGCCCAAATTTCTACACTTTATTTTGATCACAGTGGAATTTTTGTCTTAAAAATGAAATCTTCACTAAGGAAGCCTGAGGACTCAGTATACTCTATGCACACAACTAGCTGCTGGTGGCAAACAGATTTCAGTGAGGATAAAGAGACAATAAAGGACTAGTGCATACTTTGTCCCCAGGGGTTGGTACTGTGGGAAGCTAAATGCAGTAAGGGCCAAGGGGAAGGGAAACACTTCCTAAGGGGGCGAGCAGGACACAGGTTGCCCAGTTTCAGCTCAATTTCTCACTGTGGCACCTTGTACATGCTGGCTGGTAATAAGCTTCCTTGGCACTAGTCAGGGGCTCCAAGCAGTGAGCACGGCTTCCTGGCGCTGAAGCATATGGNTGCATGTCTATCTGTATTACCTTCAATGTGTGGAGATCTTTCACTGATAATCTAATGTAGTCATTCTTCTTCTTAAAGGAAGAGTAATGGACATGTTACTACATCCTGTGCATCTGGAACAGGCGATCAGGGTGGAGTCACTGACGGTGCTGGATGGACACTTACTATGATTAAGAAGGTGAGAGGAACTTTAACACACTAACAAGGAATTCTTCAAAGCAAGGCCAAGTAAATAGCTAAAGTAGTTTTTCCTATTGAATAGGTAGGGAAATTTGGTGTTAGAATAATNAGAACACCTGACTAGAGTTAATCTAGGGAAATTTGGTGTTAGAATAATACGAACACCTGACTAGANTTAATCTACACATGATGATGGAAATAAATCCACATTTCAGTCATCAGAACAAAGAAAATGGACTCCTACCCCACAAGGGTAGAATAGGAATCCAGAGCCTAGGGCTGAAAGCCTACCTTGTTCACAAAATTCTCAGCATCCAGAGTCCTCATCACCAAGGGGCAGCCATATAGCAAATGCATTTAAGCA
>LZPO01117242.1:25745-45169 GCA_001675575.1 Neotoma lepida
GCAAGAAATGGTAATTTCAAGTAATTGGGGAATTTTTTTAAAGAGTCTTGATTCCTAAGGGCTTGTCTTGTTCTTTTAACTAGAAAGTTTGAGTCTTGATCCATTAATCCAAAGCTAATAAATGCCAGGTGGCAATTTGCCAGTTTGAACTCAGGAGTGGAAGCTTATTCATTATTAGGAAGTAGTGATCTCTGTGGGGAGAAGCTTGCAAACAGGATTAGCAGAGCAAGGGAGGGCAGAGCCTTTGGTGAAAAATGTGCCCATTGCTAATCAATGGGCGGCAGCCTCCTGCAGCAGTCACACGGAGTGATCACAGCTGCACGATCGTTGCNTTCATAGTTTTCAGGAGCAAGGGGTGGACTTTGGGCACTGGCTGAGTCAGGATTTACAGAACTTTTCTATTAAGTGTTTTGGGCAACAGTGGCTGTTAAGCTTGCATTCCCTGAGGGCTTTGAGACAGAATCAGAAAGTCCAAATTGTCAAAAAAGCAAACAGAAGACATACTTCTTAGGGATATAGTTTAAAGGGTAGAATGCTTGCCTAGTGAGCACAGAGCCCTGTCTCAGAAACCCAGCACCATAGAAAACCAGGTGAGGTGACATACACTGTAACCCCCACACTCAGGACATGGAGGCAGGAGGATCAGGAATTCAAAGTCATCCTCAGCTACATAGTAAATCTGAAGCCAGCCTAAGAAGCATGAGACCATACCTCAATAAATTAATTAAATAAATAAAGTCCAAAATATAATTGAAGCCTCCTCCTTATTCTTTTGTTTTGTTTTGTTTTGGGTGGAGGGAGTCATTTTGTTTTGTTTTTCCTCTTACTTATCCTGAAGTCCTCATGTAACTTCCATGTTATTCCAAGATACAGCTGTTTTATTCATATGGAGAATTTAAGAATGAGTTTCTCCAGGCTTAGCCTGGAGAATTCTCTTAGCCTGCCCCATCCATAGCTTCACATCTCCAAGTTGGAGGACCCGCAGCCCTATCAGCCTCAGCTAGACTATCTTGGAAACCTTGATAGTCAAGTCCATGGTCCTTCCTCATCCAATAGATTCTTAGGTTCCAGGAGGAGTTATGCTAGGAGGGGCATCATAGCATCACAGGGTCTCAGTACAGGAGTTTAGATATTGTTTTCATATTCATGGTATGTGAACTCAGGCTGCTTAACCNCTCCACACATTGGTTTTCTCATTTGTATAAAGGTGTCGACTCTGTAGGTTATCCAGAAGAGGGATTAAGTCAGTGTATGAAGTACTCAGCCCCAAAAGTGTAACATAACTGCTTGTTATAAAGATGTTGGTAGTGTGTCCCAACACCTGGAGGGTCACAAAGAACCCTAGTCTGTGAACTAAATGGAACTTGAGAGTGGAATCTGAAGGCCTGGCACTTCTCTAAGATCCTCAGTACTTACCAATCCTCAATACTTACCAATCCAATGAGTTCCTAAGAAGGTGGTGTAAGCTTAAAGAGCTCTGATCCGAGAGTCAGGCTGGGTCACTGAAGATACCATACTTAACCTCTCTGGACTTAATTCCGCTAACTGAAAAGTAGAGTGAGTTAAAATAGTATCCATCTCACGAGACTTTAATGGGCAAATGACTAGAGGTAGCAGTTAAGATGATGTCTTAACCTCAGGAACCATGCCCACCTTTTTATGTGGGTATTGAGGATTGAACTTAGATCCCCTGTTTACCCAAAAAAGACTTCACAAAGATTGAGGAGCAATTGCCCCAGCTCCTAATTTATATTTAACTTATTAATATTCTCACACTCACCCTGCATCCACATATACACAGTTAGGAACCATGCATCCAGAGGCAGAGCTCACAGACCTGCACTTGTCTCTTCACTCTCAACTGGCAGGAATAATTTGTTAAGGAACCCTGATTCCCAGGAGTCAGAGCCCAGGCCTTTTACATCTCCTCCCCTGAGTTTGAGGGGCTCCACAATCACCTGGGATAAGCCAGGAGCTAGAAGGCAGCATCTAGCCTCAGTAAACCAGCAAGCTACCACTCAGACCAGAGTTACCATAACTGAAGACCCACAGTCTGAGTTAGGGTTTCTATTGCTGTGAAGAGACACCATGACCATGGCAACTCTTATAAAGGAAACCGTTTAATTGGGTGGCTTACAGTTCAGAGGTTTAGTCCATTGTCATCATGGCAGGACATGGTGGCATGCAGACAGACATGATGCTGGAGAAGGATTTGAGAGTGGAGAAGGAGCTACACTTGATCCATCAGGCAACAGGAAGTCATCTGAGACCCTGGATGTGGCTTGGGCATATATGAAACTTCAAAGCTCACCTCCACAGTGACACACTTCCTCCAACAAAACCATACCTACTCCAAGAAAGCCACACCTCCTAATAGTGCCACTCCCAATGAGCTTATGGGAGCCAATTACTTTCAAACTACCACACCCACAAAGTTTCTGTGCATCAAGACAACCAGGTTTATAGCACACACACATGNTATCTCCAGGAACACAATGGTCTCTGTACTCTCAAGCATCTTCTACCCCAAAGCAGATTAGTCACAGATTTTAAAGTGGTCAGTGATGAGGCTGGAGAGACAGCTCAGGAGAGAATGGAGGTTGCTCTTGTAGAGGACCTGGGTTCAGTTCCCAGCACCCATATCAGACAGCTCACAACTCTAGTTCCAGAGAGTCCTGACATTCTCTTCTGGCCTCTACTTGTACTAGACATGCACATGGCGCACAGATGTACATGCAGGAAAAACACTCAAGCACATAAAAATAAAATAAATAAATAATAAATTGTAAGTGGCCGAAGATTTCAGAATCATCTTGGAACTGAAGGGCCACTTATATACTCATAGAGAGTTGGGCAACATCACCCAAGGAGGGTCATATGACTCATATTTACAAGCAGAACAAGTGAACGAGACTCAATGACAGCTCTAGGGAGGCTACTCATGGGGACTTCTGCTTCAGGTAGGAAAAGTCACGCAAAAGGGAGGAGATAAGAGGCAGGCACTGGAAAAACATGCAGCCTTTGAGGGGCGGATGGATGGAATCGATTCCTTAAATAATTCAGAAGGAGACAAATCTGCTTCACTTGAATAATGCAAATAATTTTTAAAGATATAATTTGGGTATAGAATTCCTTTTAATCCAAATGAATGGCTTACACTTCCCCAGCTCACCAAATATTCTACATCTCGGTGAGCAGGCTTGGGCTGCAGGCNGACGGCAGCTCTGACATGACTCCTGCTCTCACACTGGTGCTTTGGGGGAGAATTGGTTTCAAGCCGAGTCCTGTTTTTCTCTTTGTGTCCTGGTAAGCTTTTCCTCTGGAAATAAACTGGGCTGGCTGTCCCTTTGATCCCATTGTGCGACTCTATCTCGTTCATCAGGCTTTGGCACCTGACCTATTACGGGGGTATAGAAAATGGTACAATTTCAGCGTTTTCAAGAGCCAGTTTTCTATTAAAAAAGGAGGGATATATGACAGCTACCTTTAGATCCTCTTGTTATCTCGGTTGCNTTTTCATAAATGTTTTGTGAATGTATACCATTTATTTGCCAAAACTGGGAAAAAAAAAAAACTAACAAGGGTGACTTCGTATCCCATTGACTCTGGCCCTGAACATCCATGGGCACCACAAAGACTGCAGAAATTGAGTCTCATAGGATCAGTGTTGTATCAGAAAATGGCCCAGGCCTGACTTCTGGGGCTATTCAGAAAGACAGCCACAGTGGGGAGTGGGGAGGGAACGCGAAGTCATTTCCAGCTCTGAGAGACAGCCACCTCTGCTGCCCATCACTGTGTGGGTGGGTTAGAACTTAGACAGACAGACTTAGCCATGGCCAGACACCTCTTGGCTCTATCTTCCTTGGGATCCTCTACTGATTACAGGAAATGGCTTTAAAAGGCTGAATAAATAATCCACATAGAGGCTAAGGTCCCTGCAATGATTCAGATGTCCCTGCTGTCTGACTTCCCCAAAGAGAGAGTACGTTCCCTGGTCATGAGCCACCATGATCATCACCCCTGACTCATCAGGCAATTTCACACAACATGAAATGGCAAACATCCAAAGTGACCTTTTTTAAAAATAAATACTATAGTGTGGCAAAACCAAAGAACAAATGACACAGCTGAGGTGTTTGACAGTCCCTGCTTTGACTGAGGTAAAATGCTAGACTCAGCTAACATTTCTGCTGTTTCTAATGAACCATGTTTTAAATAGTATTGATTTTTCTCATTCAAGAAAATTCTGGGTTTTTAGGTTTGTTTGTTTTTTTTTTCCCTGCACAATGTATATTGCATGTTTTTAGAATCCGTCCTTCTAGCTCCTAAGCCCAGAGATAGCCTTTGTGGAAGACATTACTTAACTTGAACAAAGCGTTTGGAGCCCAGTCTACAACTTCACTGTTCTCTGACAATCCACACTGTGACTCATGTTGATAAACAGCATTTGCTTCCATTTGCCTCTGATTATACGTCAGTATGTTTTCCTCCATTGGTGGAGTGCCCCTTTCTAGCCTCCAGCTATGGGACGACACCATCTGGGATTGCCAAGGAAATTAAATTAAATTAAGTTCAAATTCAATCAACAGAAGATTGTTGCCTCTTTGACTTTACCAAGGACCTTGAGTGCATCCACATAAAAATGCCTCTTTCTTAAGAAAGAAATGGGCCAGCTCTGCACTACAACACTGGCCCGTGATCTAAGACTCCCTCAGGGGGAGGGGCCAGTAACTCACCCTATCTCATATGGCCTGCAGCAACTAGGAAAAAAATGGTTTTGTTTCTGTAGTCTGTGTTTGGCTTAGGAAAAAAATCATTTCTTAAGAAAAAGAAATTTTCATTTATGCAATAAATAATAAATACATTCATAAACATAAAAATATTAGATTGTATTGTAACTTACACACTGCGATAAAATAACTTCTAGATGGATTAGAGGGTTTATTTTACAAATAAGAATGAAGCATAAATGCAGACTTTTTAAGAAAAAAACTGATCTCAAGAATCTTCAAGTGCCAAATAAGTAAATAAATAAATAAAAATACCAGAGGGCCACTGAAATGGCTCAGATGGTAAGGGTATTTGCCACCAAACTTAACAGCCTGCATTTAATCCCCATGACCCCCAGGTTAAAAGGAGAGGACTAACTCTGACCTCCACACACAAGCCATGACAGATGAAGATAGGCACATACCCATGCACACACACACATGCATACACACACAATAAATAATTAAAAACATCAAAAAAGTGTTGATAGAGTCGGACACACTAGATTTGAAAAAAAATCCTATTATGTGTCATAAATAAATACAAATTCAAATGACATAAGAGAAGAAATGTTCTTAACACTTAAGACAGTCAGCATACTTTAATACACACACATTATACAAACACACATATATATATATGCTCAAATACATGCACATACACACTCACAGCACAACACACATAATACAAACACAGATATAAATATATACATGCATATACACACACATAATGCAACACACATACCTGCATGCNTATATCACATTATATAGTCTTAGAATAAGAAAAACATCCTATTTGTGCTCAAAAGGCACTAATAGTAGTTAACAAAGCAATACAAATGGCTAAAACTTTCTTCAAATTCACCTTTTAAAATGTTTGGATACACACCCCTAAAACAATGACAAACTTCCTGCAGTAAGCTGTCAAAATGTTGTTACTTTGATAACAATGAGGCAAAATCAGAACTGTCCTACACAAGCTCTTAAAATAGAGGAGAGGTGATCTCCATGCCCCGCCACTGACAGAGAATCATTCTTCCTGGACAGTACCGACACCGGTAGGTTTCAAATGCCCTAATGGATAGCCCCATGCATATACACATAAAGACAACACTAACTGGACTTAGCGGGAAGAGAGTGGGGAGGAGAGGAGAGAGACGAAGTTAAGAGGGGGAGGTGTTGGGAAGAGAAATGGAGGGAGACTGAGGGGTAAAAAGGAATGGGGGTGGATATAATCATATTTCNCTGTACACATGTGTGAAATACTCAAAGAATGAAAAGAGAACTGTCATGAAGGAGCATATGTATGGAATAACAAGTTTAGGGATAAATTCATCATCCGGAAACAACTTCAAGGCTGTGGATACGGTTCCTGGGTAAAGTGACTGCCCCATAAGCGTGAGCACGTGGGATCAGGTTGCCAGGACGCACTTAAAGCTAGGCATGGAGACATGTGCTTGTAACCCCAATGCAGGCTTCAGATTTAGGATTTCCAACTCTACCAATACTTTTCTTGGTGTTTTTTTAATGTGTGTGTGTGCCTAGAAATTCATGATATCAACTCTGGTGCAGAGACAAGTGGATTCTTTGGGGGTCCTGGATAGCCATCCTAGCCAAAAGACTCAGTGAGAGAACAGAGTAGAAAGAGGGAGGCCAGTATCCCACACAGATGCACACACCTGTACACACACACACACACACACACATGCACACTCACACCACATTAAATACACAAATAAATAAATAATAAAAAGTACAAATGGGGAAAGCAACAACCACACAGATAGGGAGTTTTTGTGACGGATGCTTATTGCAGCTTCATACACAACATCCAAAGTTAGACTTCACATCAATCTGGATACAAACTACAAATATAAAGTGGAATACATACTTTAAGAATATATAACTACNTGAAGAGATTATTTGTTCTTTGGTATTTTTAAAAACACAAAATTTACACATGTGTGTGTATACGGCCATATTGATATGTGTTTTGTGCCTGTTTTGTTTAAATGTTGTACAAAAGTCTCAAGATTGTACACTCACTTGCACATCCATTCATGATGTACATGTGACCAAAGATGGAAAAGAAGAAAAACAGCAGCCTGTGAATAGTAACAATCATGGAGCAGAGCAGCATTTGCCATTTCTAAAATTCATACATNCCTTTGTCCTTCAAAATGCATAAACTAAAACAGCACGGCTTTGTCATTTATAAAATAACATTTTACGAAACAAATAAGAATAACAGCTTGTTTTTATTGTCTTTCTGGATGGCAGAGGCCCGGTTCTCCATGGTCGTACCATGAGGGCTGTCTCACTACCATTTCTCATAATCCTGTTATCATTATCTCCTTAACCAGTTCATAACAGGAAGTGCAGACTCACAGTCAGGCAAAATACCAGTAAAAATTTCCCAAGGGAAAGAACTAAGTGGCTGAGCCAGGAAACGTGGTCTGTATTACCAAATGCAGCTTCACGTTTGCCTCCCCCAGCCCTGCTCTCCCCTGGGCCTGTGCTCTGTCCCAAAGCCCCACCTCAACAGATGCACTCAGATTCGGAAAGGAAACATCACCAGCCCAAGACCTGCTAATGGGAGCTGTCCGTCTTCCACACCTGAGGTGCTCACAGGCATGACAGGCAATGGCCATATGCTCAGAAAGACTGAGGAGAATGAATTAGCTTGCATTCTTCCTGGCAACCCCTCTCTAGATAGAGAACCGTCCACTATCAAGTACTACTTGCTGAGCGACCAGTTACTGTTTGCTGAGCACTTGCAAAGGGCCATCGCTCCAGCATGCACTTCACCTGGATTACCTGCCCCATCTTTGATTCTTAAAGCAACCTCACAAGATATGAATATCACCTCTTCACAGAAAAGGCCTTTGAGTTCCAAGGATGATAAGTCATCTGACAAACTCCCATAGTGAAAACTCTGAGTCAGTGCAGGCAGCTGTATTCTAAACCACTGTGCCTCATGACCTCTACACAAAAGGAGAAACTCTGCTTATAAAGCCAACCCGGAGTCAAAGCCTACTGCTGGATTTGGAAATAGTCTCCAACTTTCCCTATCCACTAACTTCTCATCATACATGCATTTATTCTGTCAACTTCCCACCATCAGTTCATTGAACCTTAGTATTAGAAACCCACACAATGTCTACTGCAAAAGAAACTGGATAGAGCGCTAGAGATGACTCAGTAGTTAAAGCACTTTATTGTCTCAAGTTCAGCCCCAGCACCCAGGTTCTATGGTTCACAACTACCATAACTCTAGCTCCTGGGTATCCAGTACCCTCTTCAGGCCTCCAAAGCACCTGCACACACTTGTGTATACACACAGAGAAACACTTANACACACATACAAATAAAAAATCATATTTAAATTGGANACTTCATATACACCCANTGGTTGAGTTGCTGTATTATTTTATGGGTATGTCCACTAACTCTCCAGAACACTAAATGAACCTCTTTAATCAAGTCTCTAACAGGCAACAGACAAGCATGATGAAAGGACTTAAGGATGAGTAGAACACACATGATAAGAAAATAAAAAAGGAAATACTGAGAGTTANAGGTTTAGGTTGGGATGGGGACAGAGGGACTGGGAGTGGGTTAATATTTGGACAACAGCTGACAATGGNATGACAAACCTCAACCGACACATCTGCAACACAACTCCTACACCAAGGCTCAGAGACCATCAAATAAGAGAGGTTCGAAGAACAAAGGACCAGCTGGACATCTGTCATGAGACATCGTCTTCTATATATGGCAGGGAAGGTGCACCTATGAAATCTCAGCAATATGGTTGCCTACATAAGACCTTCACAATGACAATATCAGTTGACATCTCAAGGTGGATGGAGGAAATCTCACAAGGTCCTACCCCTAGATGAAGGCAATTAGTAACTACTAGAGAGAGAGAACCAGTCTTCTCTAGGGATGAGCTCCCTGATAGGTTGTCCAACCCCGAGTGGTCAACAGATTCAGCAGGTTTCAGTTAGATATACATATGTGTGTATATGCATGTATGTGTAACTAATAAGTTTTAAAGATGTCATGAATTTGAGAAGGAGTTGAGGGGGAACACCAGTCTGGTGAGTTCTGCCTTTGTCATTTTCAGTTCCCCAGCTTGATTTCACATCCCTGTGTACCAGCCCAATATGATGATTAGTTTTTATTATATTTGTGAAAGATGCCCAAAGGAAAGAAGGCCAAGGGGAAGAAGGTGGCTCCAGTCCCCACCATCATCTTCCTCCCGCCCTATGTCAGCATATAGGATTCCCTACTNCATCATCAAGGGGAAGGTCAGGCTGGGGCAGCTGGTCCATAGGAAGACATGCACCACTGTTGCCTTCACACCAGTTAACTTGGAAGATAAGGGTGCTCTGACTAAGCTGGTGGAAGCTATTAGGACCAATTACCTATGAGTGAGTACATACCATGTTTGACCTTCTGAGTCTGGGTTACCTCACTCAGCATGATATTTTCTAGTTCCATCCATTTGCCTGAAAATTTCATATGGTCATTGTTTTCCTCTGCTGAGTAGTACTCCATTGTGTATATGTACCACATTTTCTTGATCCATTCTTCAGTTGAGGGGCATCTAGGTTGTTACAACAGATATGATGAGAGCCATCACCACTGGGGAGGCAATGTCCTGGGTCCTAAATCTGTGGCTCATATTGCCAAGCTGGAAAAGGCAAAGACCAAAAAACTTGCCACTGGACTGGGTTAAATGTACACTGCTAAGTTTTCTGTACATAAATTTGATTAAGAAATTATCCAAAAGGAAGAAAGAAGCAGGAAGGAAGGAAAAAAAGAAGGGAAGGAAGGAAGGAAAGAAGGGAAGGTAGGAAGAAAAGGAAGGAAGGAAGGAAGGAAGGAAGGAAGGAAGGAAGGAAGGAAGGAAGGAAGGAAGGAAGGAAGGAAGGAAAGAATTAACTGGACTCATGTTGTGTAACTTTATTCCACACCTGAGGAAAGCAGGTTCTAGAGAAATCAGTATTTGTCAACCTAAATAACAGAAAGCTCAGGGATGCAATAAAACATGCAGAACTCTCATGCTGACAAGTTCCTCATTTACATGGAAGCCTTACAACTCAATTGTCAGAAAATGTTATGTGGCCATTTATGGCTCTGGGGGAGGGAGTATCTTTTATTCGTGGTGCGGCCATTGACAAGTTGCTCATACTCCAGTAAATAACCTTCTATCCACACTTGTCAAACAACTCTAATTAAATTTAGTGGCTCACACACACACACTCACACACACACTCACACACACAGAACTAAGAGTGGTCTTGTTAAGATGAAAGGCTTCAATAGCAGAGGGAGGGAAATGAGAGAGGGGAATGGAGGGAGAAAATGACTAAAATTTACTATATATGTNTATGAAACTATGAAACAATGAAATAGGAAAAATAAAAATTACATATGCACATAAATTGAAAGACATTATGAAAGATATTGAATGCTTTTTGACACTATTAAATTCAAAGCATAATAAAGATGTCATGCACAATACTAACTTGGCATAAAGAGATAATCACACTACCTCAGCTCTCTGATAATCCCTCCTGCTATGAAGAGCTGGACCAGTGGCCCGTGTGTCAACAATAACACACCATGAGACAGTTTTACCCTCTTCCCACCATACCATCCAGATCACTGGGTGTACCTGTCACTTCTCTCTCTTAAGCACAGACTGCTTTCCGTGAAGGGCTCAGAAAGATTTTTTTTCCTGCCTTTCACTGGCTCAAATAGAAAGAAACGTATTCATTGCCAGACAATTACAGACAACATGACCCAAGTCCCCTATAACTGACCATCACCAGGTCTAGAAAGAAAGGGGTCAGAGACTGTCAAAATGCTCACTGCAGCCAAGCAGGGAAGGAACCAAAGCACCTCCTGCATCTTCCTGAACAGGTCTCTCCCCAAAGAGAAGTCACTCCAGGGCTGTCTCCACCATGTACTTTCCCCATGCTCAGGATATGGGTAGCTACTTTCCATTTTCAGAACACGTTGAGCAATTTCATCTAGGGGCAAGAACTTCCTATCTCTTTCCCTAATTTACACATGTATTAATGTTCTTAAGAGAGAAAAACACAACCCCTTATCTCCATATATTGCCCCATATGTGCTCAAAATATACTCACATGTGCAAAGAGAAACATCAATTATTTTGTTTTTTATATGTTCATCATCCTCCCAAATATACCCAATGCAGNGCAGCAAAGCCAAAGGGGGTTAAATTTAGCACAATCCTGTGGACTCATAAATACCATTGTAGTTTCAAAAGTCGCTAGGGTAAATCAGTCATCTTACTTGNCTTAAAGACTCAATATTTCAAATTCTTCCCATTCTTCTTCAAAATGGCATTCAAGCCACCCCGCAACCTTCCCACTGCTCACTGAAGGTGCTTACCATTTCAGGGCACCCCTCAAAGCCTCCTGAATCCTCCCTCTACCACTGACCAACTCATGCCCCCATCATTTCTCTGTATTCAAGAACAGCGGGCTTTCTCCTCATGCTTCCTGTTGGAATGAATGCCAGGCCATGGCATGTGTTCTTCCTACATGTACATGTAGATAGCATGTACATGAGACTTCTGCCTTAACCATGATGGTAGAGGGATGCAGAGAAATGGAAATATGGTTTGTTTGTTTGGTTTTTGTTAAATCATAAAAGGTAGCATATCAGGAGTCTTCTATCTATTAGCATCTAATATGTAGAGCACTCCAAGCATCCTTCAAAGCTATTTGGATAACTCCATTCCATTAATGCACGAAAATATAGAGAGGGGAGAAAGGGGCCAAATGTAGCTAAGTGTAACAACATAAACAAAACCCATCATCCCCATGAAATCATCAAAGCTGAAAGATATGTCTGCCCCTTCGAGGCTGAGGTTTAAGTGCAAAAGGGTAACATATCGGTGAAATAAAGAAAAGAGACATGTTTCCAGTAATTCCTGCCTGTGTCTAGACAGGCGACATCTAAAAGCTGTATTGGCTGGAACCATTTTGCCATCAATCTGCATGGTGATGGGGACAGAAGTATCAGTGACACTAGAGCCATTAATACATGAGCAATGGGAAAATACCAGCCAGATGAGGGCCACAGCTGGAGAAATCTTTCTGATTACAGACAGGACTTGGGTGGCATCACGGTCCACTTCCTTAGTTAATACTTTTCTNTGAAAAATTTATAAATTGAAACCTAACAAAGGTGCCTGGTGAAATGGCATTCACTTCGGCTGAAATGGAGATTCTTCTTTGAGAGTCCATTGTCGGTCTGAAAACTGGCCACATTGTTGTCATTTTATTTTCTTGTCTAAAATAATCACATATTTACAGGTGAATCTAAACCTACATCCTGGACTTCTACCAAACATAAACATGTATCATGGGATATGAAAAGCCATGTCTTTTGTAAATGATTTCACCAATTCAAGGAAAACCAATGACTTTCTCATAGATCAGTTAGGGAAAAAAAATTTAAATGTTGTCATAGTTTTCAAACAAACATGGTAAANACTTCTATGGGAGGCCAGCTTCAATGCTGGGAATCAGTGTTAAGTAAGCTGAGTGATGCTAATTAAAAATGCATTCAAATGGAGGGACAAGATAAAGAAGACAGAGAAGGGAGANGGGAACAAAAGCATCAAGTCCCCCAGTGTGTGCAGACAGAAACAGTGTGATGGGCTGTCAACAAGGAACAAGAGTGGCGCCCCATTTATTTATCTGCTTCTGGTTTAAAATAGGGGGCTTTGGGACTGAAAGGTTGCTTTGGAAGCTCAACTTGGAGAAGAAGTAAAGTCAGCAGAGTAACAAGAGGACCACACTGAGAACTTTAGTCTTCCAAGGAACCCAGGAGAGGTGGTGTCCAAGCTGGAATTTGAAAGATATATGGAATATGTTTCTCTAGCTGGAGAAGGTAGAGGAAAAT
Organism: Neotoma lepida; assembly: GCA_001675575.1. Taxonomy (NCBI): domain Eukaryota; kingdom Metazoa; phylum Chordata; class Mammalia; order Rodentia; family Cricetidae; genus Neotoma; species Neotoma lepida. Next base: position 38,468 of record LZPO01117242.1, read on the forward strand.
GGAAATAATTCCAAGAATTGAGAAGGGTATGTGCAAAGCAGAATTGTGCCCCACTGCTTGCCATACTCAGGTCATCTAATAATACTACCAATAAGAACAAACTAGTGTTAGAAGTCTTAAAAATAATAATATCCAGCTGGGGATATGGCCCAGGTGGTAGAGTGCTGGCCTAGTATAAATAAAGCCTTGGATTTTATCTCTAGCAAGCACTGCATTTGCATTAACCAGGCACACACCTACGAGCCCAGCATTCAGGAGGTGGAAGCTGAAGACTCAGTAGTTTGAGAACATTCTCGGCTACAAAAGAGCTTTAGGCCNGCTGGGGCTACATGTGATCCTGACCCAACAACAACAAAGTCTTATCAGGGACTGGAGAGATGCCCTTGTAGTTAAGAAAACTTACCACTCCTGTAGAGGACTCAGGTTCAGTTCCCAGCACCTACATCATGTGGTTCTGAATCTGACGCCCTCCATGGGATTCCTCACACATATGGTGCACATAAATTCCTGCAGGCACACACACACATACATAAATTGGAAAATGAACATTGTTTTAAATAATAGGAGTGCCCCAATGTTGAAGACTGCCAAGAGGATGCTGTAGGATGAGAATAAGATGTTCTCCCACAGCCATCTCAGTGAGAACGGTGTCAGAGGCTCAGGTCAGGTTATCACGGGCTTAGAAAAGCAGCGTATTCAGGCATGAAAAGAATGAGCTATGACAGAAATATGCTAGAATATTCTAGAATAAAAGGAAGGCTGGGGAGAACTAAATCACATGTTAGGCNAAGGGAAAGAGCCACCAAGAGAAGAAATCTAAAGACACACTAAAAAGGGGGATTGTGAGAGCAAGTTTCCTGGACTGGGGGTGCAGGTCAGGAGGCGAACACCTCAGCAGAAATTAAGGNGTGAATTCTTTGCNGGAAACAACTAAGCTTATAAGTAAACCTTCGTGTTCTGTATGTGATTTAAAGTAGTTACATGGGGTGGTCTCTACTGAGAAGGATTCNGACAGATTTTGTGTTAAGAAAGAAATAGAATTGGTCAGGGACATGGAAGCACTGGCTGGGAAAAATACAACATAAATCATGGCGTGTCCTGCAACACAATGGCTATCAGAAGTTATGAAGTTATACCAACACAAAGATGTACAGTTTTGTAAACTTTCCAACAGTATTCAATAGACTGTGCAGCTAGACTTGTGTAAGAGGTATCTGTCATGAGCATCAGTGGGGCTAGGACAGCCCCAATTGAGTATGCTTGAGGCTCTGAAAAGGTTTTGTCTCTAGCCTCAAAAACACAAGNCAAATCTAAGCAGTAGAGGCATACATGGTACTGCTAGGGTTATAATGAACAACAGTGATTTTAGGCTTGTCCCAAAAGAAATCAGAAGACATGTAAACTGAGCAGGCTGAGGAGAAGGTGAGTTCAACAGAGAAATGTCAACAGGAAGCTGTGCTCCAGAGAAAAGTGGAAAGCCTGGTGTGTTCATCACTTTTCTGTTGCTGTGACAAAACACCATGACAAAGACAATTTATAGAAGAAAGAATTTATTTTCAGCTTATAGTTCCAGAAGGTTAGAATCTATGGCCATCATAGCAAGGGAGGGTGAGAGCAGGCAGGCAGGCATGGAGCTGGAGCACTAACTGAGAGCTGACATCTTGATTTACAAATATGAGGCAGCGAGAGCTAACTGAAAATGGCATAGGGTTTTGAAATCTCAAAGCCCACCCCTAGTGACACAACCTCCTCCAAGGCCACACCTCCTAATCATTTCTAAACAGTTCCACTGCCAGGAGACCAAATATTATAACGTATAAACCTGTGGGGGCCGTTCTCATTCAAACCACCACACTTGGTGTAAGCTTCAAACTGGAGGAATGTTTGGAAAACCAAGAGAATAGTATCTGAAGAAATGTGGAAAGTGGGAGATGTTATAAACAAGACATGTGCAGACACTTTCAGAGGGGTACAAGACATGTGATGTTTNCAGATGGGAAATAGGCTGTGGTTAGGCACATGAATATCAGGAAGGGGATGAAGTACCAGCAATATGGTGAGGAAGACAGAGAGGAATGCCCAGGGGAAAAGAGAATTGAATAAGAGGGTGCTCCTGAGAATTACATAGATGAAAGATCAGTGGGAGACTGGTAATAGAGAGTGAGNCTATCTATGGCACCCAAGACCTTCAAATTGAATTAACTGCTCTCGAGATTTCCAATTTCCAGGTAATACTTTGGGATCCCAGAAAATNACAAAGGTCACAGGAGTGTGGGTTCCAATCCCACAACTGCTTTCCATGCTAGTCCTCTGCAGCAACTGCTTCCAAGGCCCCAACAATTCTACCCCAGTGGCCTGAGCATCTCAAGCTCTGTGTCCAATTTTGTTAGGGTTGGCTATAAACANTGAGTATCATGAGACTTCTTTTACTTATTTAACCCTGGCATGTTGGTGACTTTTCTACTAAGTCATAGTTTATCTTTCCCAGTGTTAGTGTAGACTCTACAAAGCTATGATTGGTTTTACCAACCAATTTAGTTANGTTACAACCTGCCTCACAGTTCTTCAGTTTCATAATCTGGGAAGGAAATAAATTTTAGATGTCAATTTCTCCTCTTCTCCTGCCTGCTTATTGTCAAGTGACCCAGATAAACCAGGCTGCTAATATCACATCTTCACATGCAGCAGCGTCTAGGCTTTGAGTCTACAATTATCTAGAAATATTAGAGTCAGCACTACAAGTATTTGTCATTTTAGCTTCCCTGCCTGTTCCACTGCAAGTTTTAACTATTTTTGCCAATTGTGAACTAAATGCTTTCCCGGGGTTTTATTTCATAGTGTTATGGTTAACCATCTCAATTACAAGAAGACCAGATACTTACAGACTTCCTTGTTTTATTCATTAATTTAATCTCTTTCTTTATACCTAGCTGTCAGAAACATCATANTANCCCAGAGAATATGTGATCTTACCCACCCTGAAAATGCTTAGATGAAATTTTCTGCTTGTTCACATCGACTCTTCTGTCATGTACACATTTTAAAAGAAAACAGTCATGAGGAAAGTATGTCTATCTCATGCCCACCTACACAGCTGTAATGATTTTGCCTGTATGTCCAGAAGTATAACCCTTNATGGTAACAGAGGTGGATCTGTGAACACAAAACTTTTACCCACTGTGGTTGGTGAAGAATTCAAGAGCCAGACAGAAATCTCACCCTGNGTCCTAGAAGAGCAGGACGCTTTCTGCTTGTATTGGAGANTCTTGGAGATNACCAGAATTGATTGGTCACTACAGGGTAAGTCTCCACCTAGTTGTTCTCTGTATTTCTCTGACTGGATGTTGTTCTTGTCTGGAGTTATGATCAGAGAAGGATGGGCTGAGTGGTATTTCAAGGTGCTGGGCAATGGCTGTGAACAGCTGTTAGNAGACTGTTTAAGGAGCTTTGATGNGTTCAGACAGCTACTGAAAAGNNATGCANAGTGTCTCTCCACAGCCTCAGGCTTGTTGGCTGCAGTGTGTATACAGTTTTATGGGGACTCCTTTCTTCAGCTTTAATGAAGCTGTCCTTCAAAAATACTGAAGACCATGCNAACGTGATGGCTTCAGGCAGAGTGTTTTACAAGTAACAGGTAAGATTGTAAGAGAAGCAAATGTGTTTGAAGTCAGTAAAAGTTTGAATTGTTAGCAAATATTTATGATTGAATGTAACTCATTTGGTAGTGGATCTCTCTCCAAACATCACCTTGTCAATTTACAGATACAAATGAGGTCACATTAAAGAAAATCCCTATACATTATTGGCGCTTGCTTCCAGCTTCAGAGACCAGTACCCTATAAGTACTTCCTGGGTTAGANAGGAACTCCATGCGCTCTTCTGAGATTATCCCTTCACTTCTGAATCTGCTCATAGAATTCAAGGAGGGGAGGAGTTGCAAGGGGTTCTCATGGAGATCTCCTGAGGGACCTGTGAGCTTCTTGATTCCCTATTATGTCCATAAAGGAATGTTCATAGGTCAGATCTCATGAGGGGCTCATATGAGTCGTCACAGCCACTCAACCTCAAGGCTCTAATGGTCAGGGGATAGGGAGGTGTTCAGTTGGTAAAGTTCTTGTTGGACAAGCATGAAGGCCTGTACTNGTTAGTTTTNGACATATCTTAGAAGAGGGTATCTCAGTTGAAGAATTTCTTCCAACAGAGTGGCCTGTGGAGCCTTTTCTTGATTGATGATTGACTATGGGAAGCCCCTGCCCCCTGTTGATAGTGCTGCCCCTGGCAGATCTTAAGATATATAAAAAATAAAGGTGAGCAAGCTATGGAAATCAAAGCAGTAAGCAGCGCTGCTCTGAGCTCTCTGCTCCGGCTCCTGCTCAATTTCCTGCCGTGACCATTCCCTCAGTGACAGATTGTAGCTTATAAGTGAAAACAAACCTTTGCCTCCCCTGCTTTTGGTCAGTGTTTATCATGGCAAAGGGGGGGGGGAGGCAACTAAGACAAGACCTAAATTCAGACCCCACATTTTAAAACGGGGTAGGACATAATGACACATGCTTATGACCCCAGCACTAGAGAGGCCAGCCAGTCAATTCCAATTGGCTAGTTCCAAATTCAGTGAGAGACCCTGTCTCAAAAATTAAGGTAGAGAGAAATTGAGAGAGAGAAGTGATGTTGGCCTCAGTTCTCCACATGAACAAGCACACACATACACTGGCATGCACANATGCATACAAAAGAAAGGCAATGGATGCCAGAGAGATCACTCATCAACTAAGACTGCTTACTGCTCGGGCAGAGNACCCAAATTTTGGTTTCCAGCACCCATATGGTGGCTCACAACTGCCCATAACTCCAATTACAAGAGATCCCTCATCTTCTTCTGACATCTCTGGGCTCCTGCGCACATGGTGTACATGCACACACTCAGACATACGCTCATATACATATTCCTTTTTAAGCGACAAATTAGCCTCAGCTAAATAAATAAATCTCAACAGAAATGTTTAAAACAAAAGAAAGACAGTGATGGCCATGCCCAACCTAAAGGAAGCAGCTACACTGCTGAAAGAAATTACCTCAGCATAGGGTGACTCACAAGCCAGCAGCTGACCTTGCACTAAGTGAGGAAGAGCTAAAGGCTTCTGAAGGTCTGGAACNAGAGGCCCACATTCTCTATTTTTATTCAACAGATTTCTGGAAGTTCTAGCCAGAGCAATCAAGAAAGAGGAGGAATAAATATCATTGGAATTGGAAAATAAGGCCTAAATCACCATTTCCAAATTATGTGGATTTATGTTTATGTCACTTCCAAATTCTACCAAGAAAAAGAATAAACAAATTCAGCAATAATACTGTGTACAAAAANCATATGCTAATACTAGAAGCATTTTTGTATGCCAACAGCAAATGAGCTTAAATTAATATAGAACTACAAAAGCAGCAGCCAAATCCTTCTTGAATAAAAAGTACAAAGTTGGAGGCANGATACAGCCTGACTTTAAAACCTACTACAAAGCTATTGTAATCAAAACAATATGGTATTGACAATTATAAAAAAAACACATAAACAAATGGACCAGAATAGAAATCCCAGGAGTCAGACCAAACATATGCAGCCAACTGATGATTGACAAAAGTACTAAGAACCAACACTGGAGAAAGGATAATTTTTTTCAATAAATGGTAATAGGGAATTTGGATATCCACATGCAAGGGATTAAAACTAGACCACAATGAGGAAGAATCACTGACAAAAGACATAATATATTATGTTCTGAGTTACTATTTATATTTTTATGATTTTTAAAACTCTGTGTGTGTATGTGTGTGTGTGTGTAACATGTGTGCAGTGCACACAGAGGCCAGAAGAGGGTGTTGAACCCCTGGAACTGAATTTACAAGAGGTTGTGAGCCACTGGACATGGGTTCTGGAAGCCACTCGGGTCCTCAAAAAGAGCAGTATGTGCTTTTAATTGCTGAGCCATCTCTCCAGCCCCTGTTATTGCTTATTTCTATTTCTATTTTTCACTTTTTTGGTTGTTTCTGTTCCTGTTTTTATTATTTGTATTTTGTTATGTTATCATGTTTTAACTTGTGTCTTGCCAGACAAGGCCTCACAATACTCCCTTCTTTTTCCTCACCTGCAATTGTTCCTCGGGCCTCTAACTGACATGCTACCCTTCNCATTCATACTCTACTCCATCTTCCCCCTTCTTCCTACTCCTTCCTAGTATCACTACTTAAATATCAATACCCGTAGCTCTTAAAAAAGAAAAACCTTTAAACCACAGTTTTCCCAACCAACACCCTAGTGCCCTGTCTCTGAACCTTATTGGGGACGTAATGAAATGCACAAGTGCCTTTCACTGCAAGCCAAAACCATGATTGCTTACCTGTAAATCTTTATGTACTTTACTGCAATCAGCCTCTCCCATAAATAGCAGGAGGAAATGTAATTCCAAGTAAGGACAAGTCACCAGCAGGACTCATAGGAAATAAAATAAGCTAACCAAATAATAGATAAAGGAGAAAACATAACTGAATAACACAGATGTTCAAAACACAACAAAAAAAAATACAGAGATGTGAGACAACAACCCACCGTGACATCTCTACAAGCTCACTTCCTCAATACCCCAAACCACAGATAATGAGATGGCTGGAATGCCAGAAAAAGATTTGAGAGCCCTACTTTCAAAAAAA
>LZPO01117242.1:45187-58719 GCA_001675575.1 Neotoma lepida
AAATGAACAAAGTAAGAAAATCAATTTAGAACCTAAACCAGAGAGTTACCACAGTGGGTGAAATGGCCAGTACCTTGGAAGATTTCAAAATCATGAAGGAAAAACTTCAGTGAGGAAGTTGAAACTCATAAAAAGGACCAAACAGAAATTCTGGAAATTAAAGATTCAATCAATAAAAAAAATAACAGAGTAGAAACATCATCTATAGACATGACCAAGAAGAATGGATTCAAGAATAGAAGATAAGTCAAAATAAATGCAAACAGATTTTTTTAATCAATTAATAAGCATGACTGATACTGCCAAGGTAGAACAAAGAGCTAAGACAAAGTCTCAAGGCACAGATAGTTTATTTGTAGTCATTGCAGAATTTTTTCCAAATTTAGAAAAAGAAATATACATTCAAGAGACATTTAGAACCCCAAATAGGCATGGCCAGAGAAGAATCTCTCCATATCATATCAAGATGTCAAAAATACAAAGCAAAGAAACCATAGTAAAAGCTATAAAAGACAATGGGAGTCAGCCTGCAAAGGCAAAAGGCAGAATAAGGTCAGATCCCTTGTCAACAACCCTAAAAGCCAGAAAATCATGGAGTGTTGTACTTCAGGCTCTGAAAGTAAATAACTGTCAAGCAAGATTGCTTTACCCAGCAGAGTCGTCTCTTAAAATGGATGGGGAAATATTACCATGACAAGGTAAGCACAAATTAAAGCAACTCGTGACAACCAAGCCATCACTGCAGATGACACATAAAGGAATATTACATACAGGGGAGGAACAATGACAGTCCCGAGCATGAGTGCATAAGAAAGAAAAAATTTTGTAGGAGAAATAGCTGAGCCAAAGAATGGTAGGAAGCGAACTCAGCGTGTTTGCCTAAACAAACCAGCAAAGCCCTTGCAGGTGAGAAAGAAAAGAATAACCAAAATCCTGCCAACCAGAACAAGAACCAACAAAAAAAAATACACCTCAGTGTTCTAGACATTAAAAAAATGTGATGGCAAATGCAAGTGTAGTACATGTAAGCAATGACAAACATTGGGATAAAGGTTAATAAAATAGGGACAAAATGACAGTTCATAGACTCAACCAAAGACTTGATTCTTTAAAAAAGATAAAGAAGAATGACAAATCCTTAGGTAAACTAAGCAAAAGAGAGAAGAGGTCCAAATTAACAAAGTTAGAGACCCCAGGGAAATCTAAAGGATCATTATGGAATAAGCTAGAAAAAGTTAGAAGAAATAGATGAATTCCTAAACACATACATCCACCAAAATTAAATCAAGGTGTACATAATTTAAATAGGCCCATCACAAGCAACAAGATTGAAATAGTAATGGAAAGTCTATCCACAAAGAAAAGCCCACGACTAAACAGATTCACTGCAAAATTCTATCAAACTTTTAAAAAATACTTAATACCTACACTTCTTAAACTGTTCCACAAAATAGAAAATTGAGAAACATTACCAAATTCAATCTACAAAGCTAGTATTACTCTGACACTAAAATTGGATAATACACAGACACAACTATAGGCCAATTTTCCTGATGTACATAGATGCAAAAGCTCCTAACCAAGTACTTTCAAATACTAGAACATATTAAGAGGCTCATACATCACTACTAGATTGGTGTCACCCCAGAAATGCAAGGTTGGTCCANCACATGCAAATCAGTAAATGTAACATGTTATCAATAGACTTAGGACATAAATCACATGATCATCTCAATAGACACAGAAATAGTACTTGACAAATTTTAAATGTCCTTCCTAATAGAAGTCATAAAGAAAGTAGGAATAAAAGGAACATATCTCAACCTTCTAAGGTTACATATGACAAATCTATAGTCAATGTTATACTAATTGGGGAAAACCCAAGAGGACTGCCCCTAAGCCTGGGATGAACAAGTGTGTCCATTCTCCCCACTCACTCAGGATAGCATTCAAAATCTTAAATACATAAATGGAACAATGGTGGGATAATGCTCTTGTACACTGTAAAGATTTGTCATTCCTATTGGTTTAATAAAATGCTGATTGGCCAGTAGCCAGGCAGGATGTGTAGGTGGGGTGACCAGGCTAGGAGAAGGCTGGGAAGAGGAAAGGCAGAGATAGAGTTGCAGCCAGATGCAAAGGAAGTAAGATGAGAATGTTGGACTGAGAAAAAGTACCAAGCCAGCGGCTAAGCATAGACAAGAATTATGGGTTAATTTAAGCGTAAGAGCTAGTTAGTTATAAGCCTGAGTAATAGGTCTAACAGTTTATAATTAATATAAACCTCTGTGTGTTTATTTGGGACTGAACAGCTGCAGGACCAGGTGAAACAAAAACTTCTCTCTATAGAACAAGAGAAAGATATAAATGAATACAAATGGGAAATAAAGAAGGCAATTTATCACTATTTGTAGATGATATGATTCTATATTTAAAAAACACTAAGGACTCCACTATAAAACTCTTAAATCTGATAAATACAACGAAGTCAAAAGATTAAAAATCAACATACAAAAATCAGTACCTTTTTTATATACTACACTTTCCAAACAAGAAATTGGGAAAAGTACCCCATCACAGTAGTATATTTACCTAGGAGTAAATGTAACCAAATAGGTAAAAGATATCTATGATGAAAATGTTAAGACACAAAATAGAAATTAAAGAAGACAATTTAAGAATTATTTTTTATCAATTAAGAAGATCAAGGACCTTGTAAACTCACAGGTTAGCAGGATTAATGCTGTGAACTTGACTGTATTATCTAAGTTAATCTACAGGTTCTACACAATCTCCATTAAACTTCTCGTGATGTTCTTCACAAAACTAGAAAAAAATCATAAAATTCATACAGAAGCACAAAAGACCCCAAAGATATGCAACAATCTTAAACAAAAAGAACTGAGATGCTCATCTGAGATCACAATAACCAATCTCAGTTATACTACAGAGACATAGTGACAAAGATAACAATATTGGCACACACAGACATTTAAAGAATTTCCCCATAGGCTCATGTTTGAAGCTTGGTTCCTAGTTAGTGGAACCATTTGGGAAGGATTAGGAGGTGTGGCCTTGTTAAAGTAGGTGTGGCCTTGCTGGAGGAGGTATGTTACTGGAGATGGGCTCAATTGAGATTTCAGAAGCTCAATCCAGGCCTAGTGGCTCACCGTCTCTTCCTTCTGCCTGCAGATGGAACTCTCAGCCCCTTCCCAACACCAGGTCTGCCTGCATGCTACCATGCTTTGCACTATTATAATAATGGACTAAACCTCTGAAACTGTAAGCCAGTCTCAATTAAAAGTTTTCCTTTATAGGAGTTGGTGTGGCCATAGTGTCTCTTCACAGCAATAAAACCCTAAGACATATATAAATAACTACAAAAATTTAATGCCCCCAAACAAATTTTCACTCAATAAATGGGATAATAAACTGAACAGACAGTTCTCAAAGAAAAAACTACAAACAGTCAATATTTAATTTTTTAAGTGTTCAACATCTTTAGCGTTTAGGGTAATACAAATTAAAATTGTTTGGAAACCCCATTTAACTCCAGTTGGAATGGTTATCATCAAGAAAACAAATGACAACACATACTGGAGAAAGGGAAACCATTTCTCACTGTCGGTGGGAGTGTATGATGTTGCAGGTAGTATGGAAAACAGTCGGGAGGATTCTCAAAAAATTAAAAATAAAACTATAATATGACTTATCTATACCATTGTTGGGCACATACCCCAAAGATTGTCTATCCCACCACAGAAATACCTGAACATTCACGTTTATTGTGGTTCATTTGGCCTTCACACCCCAAATTTGTAAGCTTTCAATACCCTATAATAAATCCCTCCCTGCTAACCTGGGTGGGCTCTGTAGAATCCAGTTAAGCCCTGGCCAATAGATAAAGAGGAAGAGAAATCTCTCACATGGTAAAGAGAGCTGCTCTAAAGAAAAAGAAAATGTGTACAGTGGCCAACAGGCTCCCAAGTTGGTGGGTGATTTGACTGGAAGAGAGACATTTTCTGTGAAGTAAAATAGTTTTCCCCTCAAACCCTTTCAGTGCTTCCTCAGTACATTCTTTCTTGCTAAAGCACTTCTCTGGTTGCTTCCTTGTTCACTGCTCCTATCTATCTACCCTTCCACATCCTAAAAAGAGAAATTGCCCTTTGGTCATCTACATCGTTGTCTGAGCGTGGGCCTTTGCATTTAGTTAGTGCATTGGTGCCCTTTATCACGTGGAATGCAGATGTGGGTTTGAAGAGGTCCTCAGCCCAACATAAGGAGCAATGAAAAGTTCCTTTTATGAATAGTGGAGTAGGGGAATGGGTGGGTCTCCTCTTGGTTCTTGTTGTTGTATTATGTAGCCTCAAAACATTTGTGTATGCACAAGATTGGGTCTGTCAACATTCTTTCAGGGAGTCAAAAAGGACTTACCAAACCCCACTCCTCTCTGAGGACTTACATGCAGTTAATGGTTGTTAGGGGAAGGGGAGACTTTTTCCTCAGTGGTGTAGCCACTGGTAAGGTGATCATGCTTCTGTAAATAACTCCTCACCCAGGCCCCTATCAGCAACCCTATCAAACTCCTTCAAAAGAAACACAGGACTTGAAAATAGAAGGAAGACTGGATGGGAAGAGGGGAGGGCATCAGAGAGAATGGGCCGGGAACAAGAGAGAGTAATGGGAAATGAGTACAGTCAAAATACATTATATACATGCATGAAATGTCATAATGAAACCCATTATTATGTATAATTAATATATGATAATATAAAACTTACCCAAAGGAGGAATGGGGTCTAGTGGATCCTGCCAACAGGAGTCACCTGACAAGTTTGTTCTGGCCTGGTGGTTCTCCAATTTGTATTTATACCTACACATGCCTCCTCCATCAAAATATGCCATACACAACTAAAAGATATTGAATCAAATATTAATGNCCAAGATGCCCATGCATTTTTGTAATGTTTTCAACCTCCCTCACAAAGGATTTTAATGCACTCTTGTAAGTTTAGTTCAGCACAAGGCAATCAGCAGATATCAATTTCTCTTTGAACTACAAAGACTTGTTAACTGCAGAAATGCTGCTTATGCCCTATGGAGGCAAAGAGTTGCTGGGTCAGACTCAAGGAAGTCCTCTTGTCTATAGACCCTGGCAAGAGAACACCAAGAAGCATCCCCAGGCACCTGCTGAACTGATTTCTAAAGGGAATTTCCTCCCGTCCCACATTCCTGCCCCTCTTACCCTACCTATTAGACTCCTGCTCATTTGAAGCTAAGTTTTCATTCCACTTCCAGGTAGGTAGCTTTCATCATTCCAATTGGAAATTCTCCCAGCTCTCTATTTCTACAAGAAAAAATTACTTTGTCTATAATTATTAATGCCATACATAACCCAACCCAAGAGCAGCTTGGGGTGATTTTCATTTATGAAACCCAAAACATTTCAAGTTGTGAAGTATTAGTGGTCTAGATCAACAGGTGACATTGTCACTTCAACTGAGCAGGGTCAGGATGAGGGATATGCATAATTCAAAGATGAGAGAGATGAACTAGATCTGGGGGCTTTCGCTTAGGATCAACACGTCTTTTAGAACATTTTCATGGTGGAGAACAAAAATCCATCTTGTTCTTTGAGGCACATATTGTTCTTCTGAGTTCCTGGCCTGGAACTCAAGAAGTAGGCCAAGCTGGCTTGACAGCAAGCCCAAGGATCTACTAGTCTCTAGCTCCTCATGATAAGCCTGTGAAAATCACCCCAACTTTGAACAATGTCTTTGCATTTTAAGAAGTATTTCTTGAGAAACAAGAATAAGCAAGATACTAAATTAATCCATTAGAAGAGCTCAGAGGATGAAGGGAAACACTATGATCAGCTCATGGCCACAGCTGCTTTCTCTCCCTACTTGTAGAACTTGTTACAGTCACTACCTGTGAACAGCAGGGTCCCTTGTGGAATTCTCACCTCAGATGTCATGGAGACTTCAGGCATCCTAGCTCTCTTAGCTAGAGAGCAGTATTATCAGTCTCCAGCTCATCAGTCCTGACATTGCCTCTGTCAGCTGTTCTCAGGGTCAAATATCTTCAGAGCTGCATGCACTGAAGCAGGCAAGAGGCAAATGCCTCTTCAGGATACTGAGAAGGTCCTCATAGGAGTGTTGTTTGTTCTTACTGAAGGGGCCCCACAGAAGTATAAACACGGAATGAAACAGACCTGTTACCTGAAACCAGGTTCTTCCACGCACTAGTTTTGTTACCTTAAGCAAATCATTTGACCTTACAGAGCCTTAGAGAGACCCATAGGAACACGGTAATTGCTTCTAACTGTTCAGGAAGGGCCTAGAGAAGCAAATACCCAGAGTTGGCCTAGTTGTCTATCTCTTTTTTTTAAGAGTAATTTTATTTTCAATTATGTGCATGTAGGGGAAAGATGTGAACTTGAGTGCAAGTGCCCTTGGAAGCGAGAATTGTCAGATCCCCCTGTAGCTGAAGTTACAGGCCCTCAGACTTGGGTGCTAGGAACTGAACTCCAGTCTTCTGCAATAGCAGTATACACTCAACTGCCGAGCCATCTCTCCACTCCTGTCTGTCTCTTTTTATAAAAATCCAACTTAGAAATCTGCAACTTTCTGGCCCCAACACAAGATCATATTTGGATTTATGTATAAACTTATCTGGGTAAATTACCAGCAACATGTGCCTTATTTAAAGACTCAAGAATAAATTTATGGAAATTCTAATCCCTGGGTCTGGCACATGAAATAGTCAATAAGCATTCATTTCTTATTCTCACTTTCTGGATTGCAAAGAAACTAGGTAATAATCATATTTGTTCTCAAGAGATTTTTGGAGACAATATTATAAGAATGCCTAAATCAATAATACATAGTAAGAATCAAGATGATACCAGTAATGGGGCCAGGGAGGTACTCAGTCTTTAAAATGCTTGCCTGAGGAGTAGTGCTTCCCTGGGTAGTAGGGGCCAAGCAAGACAATCCCCACAGACATGTCCGCAGACCTGCCTGATAAAGGCAATTCTTCAGCTGAAGCTTCTCCTCTCAGATGAGTCTAGGCTTTGTCAAGTTGACAATTGAGGCTAGCCATGACAGGCCACCACACACATCACACACACAGATACACACACACACATATACACACACCACACACATCACACACACACATACACACACACACCACACACAAATATACACACACCACACACATCACACACACATACACACACACACACATATACACACACACACCACACACATCACACACACAGATACACACACACACACAACACATGCACACACAATGCTAGCAAATACCACAATCATCATCACACTAGTTAAATGACTTTAAGGTACAATGATGGTTGGGGGCAGTTTTGTGTGTGGCTATGTGGTTTTATGGGACACATCTGTCTTCACATGTGGTAGTAGCATTTTAGAGAGGCAGGTTTAACATCACTGAAGTGTCAAGAGGCTCCTTCCAGGAGTCTGCTCCATCCCAGTCTGATAAACAGGGAAAGGAGATAAGGAATTTTTACCACAAGCCTAGCTTACTTGCTCTGCTCCCCAGAATCCATCAAGGCTGACAATGTTGGCCTGCACGTAACCACCTCACCTGCTGCATCTCCTTGGGGCATTTTGGCCTCCAGGGGCAGAGGGGCTGGTGCAAGCAAAGGCCTGGTGGCCACATGGCTTCTGAATCTGAGTTCATCTAATTTCATTCCACACATTCATGTAGCAACAGATAAAATGTCATCCACCCTGTTCATTTAAAACAATGCCTTCTTCCTTTGCTATTTCATTTAAATTTAACAACATCAAAGAGTTTCTGTGGCTCAGTAGTATTATTCATTTTAGCTTTCACTGCTGAACAAAAGTAAAATATTATCTTAAATATAACTTCACCAGGACAGGTGTGGTAGTGTACACCCTTAATCCCCAAACTTTCAAGGCAGAGATAGGTGGATCTCTATGAGTTCAAGGCCAGCCTGTCTACACAGAGAGTTTCAAGGCAGCCATGGCTACAGTAAGACCCTGTTTCAAAAAAACAAAAAACAAAAAACTTTGTCTTGGTTAAGGTTTCTATTACTGTGACTAAAACACCATGACCAAAAAGCAAGTTAGGAAGGAAAGGGTTTATTAGGCTTACACTTCAGCATTGCTGTTCATCACTGAAGGAAGTCAGGACAAGAACTCTAACAGGGCAGGATCCCAGAAGCAGGAGCTGATGCAGAGGCCATGGAGGGAAGTTGCTTACTGGCTTGGTTCCCCTGGCTTGCTCAGTCCCCCTTCTTATAGAACCCAGGACCAGCAGCCCAGGCATGGCACCACCCATCATGAGCTGGGTCCTCCCCCATTGGTCACTAAATGAGAAAATGCCTTACAGCTGGATCTCACTGAGGCATTTCCTCAACTAAGGCTCCTTCCTCTGATGACTCTAGCTTGTGTCAAGTTGACACACAAACCAGCCAGTACAACCCTTATCTCAAAAATGCCCATCTCAACCATGGATTCTACCGTCAATAGACTCTGACTATACAAGTGTCTCTGTGTCTCTGTATCTCCTTCCTCAGACAGAACTGCCTCCTGGACTCCTGGAGCCAACATGAAAACGAAGCATTATTTTATCCAAGATTTGTAATGCCTAGTGATATTGATCCAGCCTGCCGCCTGCCCAGAAGGGTGTTCTACTTGCTGCTTTGTGCTTGGAGACAATCTAATAAAAGCTTACTGAATAATAAGCAGTGGGAGCCCACCAATTCTAAAACATGTAGATTGACAGGAATAATCCCCTCCTTGGAACAGACAGGCCAGCAGGCACTTCCCATAAACCCATTACTGCCGACCCCCAACACACGCCAATAGAAAATGGTAGATTATTGGAACTCCTGGTTCTAGGAGAAATTGCTTTCCTAAATTTGACCGCCACACTAAATATAAAATATGGACCATGTGCAGTGAAGGGATTGCAGTCCAAACAGCCTTGTCTCTCCAAGGCAGAGGTTAGAAGGTGGATGCACATTGACTCCAAAGAGATGGGGATGGAATGACCTTTTGCCTTGAAAATGGCCACTCCAAGCTATAATTTTAGAGAGAGGGAGGAGTCAGGTATTGGGCTGTAAAGGGTGTGTGGAGCCTCTGTTTGGTTAAACTGTCACCAGGATAGGATGGCAGAAGGCAGGGAAGCAGTGACTCATAATGGTGAGGGCACAGCAGAGAGGGCAGGGGACACTGGGAACATATTAGGTAGGGAGAGGGCTCAAAGCCTTTCAAAATAACCAGGCAACTGTAGATACAAGGCAAAGGATTTGGAAAGGAAGGTGTTTCAGATTTACTTATGCAATGTGTGGGGTTTTCCTCATTTTGTGTTAGTTTTTTGAGAATTTCATAAAATGTATTTTGATCATGCCCCTGTGGCTCTCCCCCCAGCTCCCCCTGCCTTTCCTACCCACCCAACTTTGTGTCCTCTTTAAGAAAATACAAAACCATCAAGTCCAATTTGTGTTGCCCATACACTCTTGGATGTGGGGGGCCTCACACTGGAATGTTGTAGACCTATCAAGAGCCTCATAGAGAAAATTGGTACCCCTATCCCAGCAACCATCAACTGCTATATTTTTAACCATTTTCTTCTCATGTCTGTGCTGCCACTGTGGTCTACCTGCAGACAACGTGCAGTTTCTTAGAGGCCAACACTTTTTAAAACAATTCCTGGAGCTAAGCAAAGTCCTGTGCTCCATGGCCAATGTTTCAATCCTAACAACAAAAAATAAAAATGAATTAGACAAACAAACCATCAAAAAAACTCTGACAGCAATAGAAAGTACCGGATGCTCTGTGAGCAGCGTTTAAAGGGTGTGGGATGCTGCAGAGCAGACTTCAGCAGTGAGCAGAGCATCTCATGAGAGGGAGGCTGACACTTAAGCCTGAGACTAAGCAGGTGAGCAAGAGTAGACATTTGTGAGCAGTGGGAAGATCCGGGTGGCATACATGCCCTTGGCCTCCTGGCCCTGGTCACAGAGTGTCTGGGTTGAGAGGACAATACAAGCTGTCTGGCTTCAATTTCTGCTGTGATTGGTGTTTGGGAAAGGCAAGCCTGACCTCATGAATTATGAATAAAAAATGAATTGTCATGTCTCTCTTTTATCTCCAGAAGAAGTCCTCATTTGGCTTTCTCCAGCCATCTTTCCTAGGCCACTGTCTTTTTTAACCAAATTGTCCTTAATGAATGGAATATATGGAAATTAAACTCAAATGAAGAGAAGGACAATTAACAGCCATTGCAGTTAGGAATGCCTTCATTAGCTTGGTATGAGAAAGAAAAATGACAGAGTAATATTGCCACCAGCAATTCCTAAGTCATGTGATTTTTTTGAAACAGATCAATGTTGGTTGCCAAGCAACACACACATCGAGAGAGAGAGAGAGAGAGAGAGAGAGAGAGAGAGAGAGAGAGAAGCATTGCTACATTTTGATAAATATTTTTTAGAAATCCCATGGATTGGACACTGATATCGTCATTGTAATTATTTCTAAGATCTATGTTACCTTAAAGGAAGATCAGCCTCATTAATTGAGAAGAATTTTGGTGGACAGTGGGCAAATATATCTGGTAAATGAACAGCAAACAGGAGCAAGGCTGGAAATCACAGCTGCCATCTTGGAACACTTTGTTAATGACATGTGTGTGCTTATTAATGAGTTTATTGCCTTTGTGTCATACTTATGTCACCATCAAATATTAATGTTTTTTATATTATAATAATATCTATTGATAGAGCTGAAATCTGTTTCCCCGTAGGTGTCACCATGAATAATACTTCTGAAATACTAAAATCAATAATGAGAATATTAGGGGGGTATTATAGTATGTCGATGAAATGAATTCTACTTTAAATGCCGCATGTAGCATAAACCACATAAACACACCAAGTTATCATTTTAAATACATAAACACATGCATCATGGATGTGTATCTTATCATACACAAGAATACATTGTCAGAAATAAGAGAGGAAAGCCACTCAGTAAATAGACAGGGGCTCTGTGGATCCTGATTCAAAGTCGAGAAGCTTCTGGTTGTTGGAATTAATGAGTCTCTGTTTCTTTCAACATGACAGAAGATCATGTACACAAGTGGGACTATAAATGGTTCAAATAAATCCTACATTCGTTTACCCTTGGATAGGATGGCTGCCGTTCCTGCCTCCACTCACTCCTCCCTTAATGCCAAGCTCCTGTTCAGGGGCCTTTTTTTCCCCTCACTCCACATTCCTTGAACAGCATTGGACAATGTCAGTATGAACAAGAGCCCTGCCTGAAGAATACCAAGGCACAAATGTCCGCCCTACTTCTGGGGCTCTGGGCAGAGGCGCCGGCTGGTCAGGGCAGCTGGGAGGCTGGCTGGACTGTGTAAGAATCAATACTGAGCTTCAACCCACTGCTTCATGGAATTGCTGATAAAGAGAGAGGCATGGCAGGCTGTCTTAACCAAGGGAAAAAATGCACAAGGATTCCACAGGAGCACAGCCCCATCTAGATTCTGGTTAAGTGTTAGAATACCTCTGCCAGGTCTTTTAATTGCT
Organism: Neotoma lepida; assembly: GCA_001675575.1. Lineage (NCBI taxonomy): Eukaryota > Metazoa > Chordata > Mammalia > Rodentia > Cricetidae > Neotoma > Neotoma lepida. Next base: position 56,787 of record LZPO01117242.1, read on the forward strand.
CTCCTAGGCCAGGCTGGCTGCAGACACTAGGTAGAAAGCAGGCTCCCTTGTTACCCCTTACTTCATGCAGCCTCGGTCTACCCACAGAGGGCCTCACTCTGGTGAGCCCTGCTAAAACTTTTTCTTTAATTGCTCACACTTGGACTAATGTGAGGGTGAATGCCCCGGAGCCTAGACAGCTCATCTGACAAGGAGAGAGTTGCACAGGATAATGACGCGATGTTTGTGCCTCCTGAACTACAACTAACAGTTCCGGAAGTCCAGCCACCTTAATCACGTGACTCCACAGTAAACCCCTCAATCCCTTTGTTAGCAGGAAGGCCTCTCCACTGTCCTAAGGAAGCCCCGCCATATGGTTTAGTCAGAACCTCACAGCTAGCCTGGCCACATAACTCCCTAACCATTCAGAGCCTAAACGGAGGAAAGGCTTTGATAAGTTTCTCACCACAGCAATCAGAGTCAGGCCAAATGAGGAAAGGTCAGGTTTAATTGANGAACCTCCCTGGGTGATTCCCCAGCCCCACAGACAGGAGATCGGGACGAGAGACCAGAGGGAAGAGAGCGTCTAGTCTCCAGGATGCTGCTTAAATAGGCCGAGGGAGTGGTCTTGGCCTCTCTGGGGAGGAGCTGTGTTTGGTGGGCTCTGAAGGGGCGGGTTCAGCAGCTTGCAGCCCAGTGTCCACCTGCTGCAGGGGCTGGGCACCGGCCAGGAGTCCCAGTGGCTTGAGGTGTGGGTGGTGCTGGGGGTGGAGCCTGAGCAGCACAGGAAGCTGTGTCCTGAAGACCCCGCAGGTAGAAAGCAGCTCTGCCAGTCACCTGGCGGCTGGGAATTGTGCGCCAAGAGCACGACGCCAGAGGCTGAGGTGGAGCTCCTACCAAACAAGCTTGTGTGTGCACGTGCGAGCATATGTGCATACAGATACATACACACACACACACACACACACACACACACAGAGTTATGATGCTAAATGATAAGGCCCACGGATTTGCATTATTTAAGGATAATCCCTAACTATATTTTCAAGGAGATTGCACAATCCCCCTCACCCCCTGGTTTTTACTTCACCTTTGCCCTAGACTGACAAGTTTGTGTCTCCAGAGCCAGAAACACACAAGCCCATAAAACAAAACAAACAAATGTTTACTTCTTTCTTGTTGTTATGCATCATCTACCTTAATCTCCCAAGATCTGAGTGGTGGCTGAAACTTTCAAGGTTAGGCAGTCCTGAGGGTACAGGAGGAAAGGCAGACAGAAACAAAGCACAGTGCTCAGAATTAGCCTTGGAAATTCAAACTGAGGATGCAAGAGAAATGGCTACAGCACCTACTGCTCTTGCAGAGGACCCAGGTTCAGTGCCCAGCATACACAGCCAACCATCAGTAACTCCAGCGCCAGGGGATCTGATGCCCTCTTCTGGTCTCCACAGGCACTGCATATAAGTGGTACACAGACACACAGGCAGGCAAAACACCCACACATATAAACAAAAGTAAGTAAATCTTTTGAAAAATATTTAAAATGCAAACACCCTCCCACCTTTGACTCATATATTAGGTGAAGAGTCAAGAGTTTTCAGGAGCAAAAAATGTGATAATGAGACCCACTATTTTGTATACTATAAAAAACTAATTTAAAAGAGATAAGCAAATTTTGTGCTCACTAAAAAGTTAATATGGGAAAATTCAAAGTTAGAGGACGACCATGTCTGACACTTATCTGTCAGTCTTCTGGTTCTGCCCTTCAAAATACACTTGGGATATTATGAATGAGACAGGAGGTAGGGAAGTAGGGGGTATATTAAAAGCTTCTTGAGGGAGGGATTGGGAGAGGAGGAGGGAGGGGAAACTTTGATCAGGATATAAAAACAAACAAACAAATAAATAATTTTTAAGTTGTGTGATGCACAATAAAGACACACATTTTTAAAAA
>LZPO01117242.1:62938-73294 GCA_001675575.1 Neotoma lepida
GTGTAGCTTTGCGCCTTTCCTGGAACTCACTCTCTAGTCCAGGCTGGCCTCGAACTCACAGAGATCCACCTGCCTCTGCCTCCTGAGTGCTGGGATTAAAGGTGTGCGCCACCACAGCCCAGCCCAATTTTTTTAAGAGCCACAGTTACCTGGTACCTAAACTACATAAAGACTCAACAAAGAAGAAGAATTATAAACCAATTTCCCTTATGAACATATATGCAAAGATTCTCAATAAAATACTTATAAACTGTGGTAGTTTGAATATAATTGGCCCTCATAATCTCAGAAAGTAACACTATTAGGAGGTGTGGCTTTGATGGAGTGGATATGGTCTTGTTGGAGGAAGTGTGCCACCATAGGGGTGGGCTTTGAGGTTTTCTATGCTCAGGATACTGCCAAGTGTTTCAGTTGACTTCCTACTGCCTGCAAGATATAGGACTCTCAGCTATTCCTCCAGCACCACATTTGCCTGCATGCCACCATGCTCCCCACCATGATGATAATGGACTAAACCTCTGAAACTATAAACAAGCCTCCTCAAGGCTCCTTCTAAGAGCTGCCATGATCATGGTGTTTTTTCACAGCAAAAGATAAGAGAAACAAGTTATGGAATTTGCCTCTGTACCAGGCATGTGTCAGGGGTGTCCCNGAATGGAGGCCTAGCAGAGAGGTCATTGCATGAAGTTGTGAAGTTGAAGCCTGGATTGCTTTGGAGAACCCAAGATGTTAGAAATGCCAGAATCATAAGATACTTGCCAAGGAGACCTGCTAAAAGGGAGTGGAAACAACCCAAGAGAAAGAAATGTGTTGCAGTCAACAAAGATGAATGAAATTGGGGATCTGAAGAGCATTTTGACATCAGACATGAAGATACAGAGTTTGGAGTTTGCCCAGCTGGTTTTCAGTCTTGCTTTGGTCCAGTATTTCCTCACTATGCTCCCTTTTCTACATTTTGGGATGGTAATGTGTATCCTGTGCCATTATANGTTGGAAGTATGTGGTGTTTTTATTTTGATTTTACAGGGGATTACAGTTAAGAGATTGTATGAATCTCAGAAGAGACTTTGGACTTCGAACTTCAAAGCATTGAGAGTGTGATAGACTATGAAGACTTTTGAAGTTGGACTAAATGCACTTTGCATTGTGGTATTGTTACAAGCTTATGGGGGCCAGGGAGTAGCATATGGCAGTTTGAGTGTAATTGGCCCATTATCTCATGGGGTGTGGCACTATTAGGAGGTGTGGCTTTGTTAGCGTGGGTATGGACTTGTAGGAGGAAATGTGTCACTGTAGGGGTGGGCTTTGGGTTTCAGGATATCACCAAGTGTTTCAGGATATCACCAAGTGTTTCAGTTGACTTCCTGTTACCTGCAAAACATAGGACTCTCAGCTATTCCTCCAGCCCCACATCTGCCTGCATGCCACCATGCTCCCACTATGATGATAATGGACTGAACCTCTTAAACTGTAAGTGAGCTCCCTCAATTAAATGCTTTCCTTCTAAGAGTTGCCGTGGTCATGGTGTCTTTTCACATCAATAGAAAACCCTAATTAAAACACAAACCAAATCCAAGAGTACATGCAAAAAGATTAGCCTATGACCAAGTAGACTTCATCCCAGAGTTACAGAGATGGCTCAGCATACATAAATGTAACCCACCACATAAACAGACTGAAAGACAAAAATCACATGATCATCTCATTAGATGCATAAAAGGACTTTGACAAAATCTAATACCCTTTCATGATAAAAGTCTTGGAAATATTAGGGATACAGGGGACATACCTTAACATAATTAAGGTAACTGATGGCAAGCCCATAGCCAAAATCAACCTAAATAGAAATAATCTTAAAGTATTTCCATTAAAATCAGGAATAAGAGAAGGTTGTCCACTCTCTCCATACCTATTCAATATAGTGCTTGAAGTCTTAGCTAGAGCAATAAGACAACTGAAGGAGATCAAGGGGATACAAATGAGAAGGGAAGAAGTCAAAGTATCTCTGTTTGCAGATGAGCTACTAGATTACATAAGTGATCCTAAAAATTTCACCAGGAAACTCCTACAGCTGGCAAACACTTTCAGCAAAGTAGCAGAATACAAAATTAACACAAAAAAGTCAGTAACCTTCCAATATACAATTGATAAATGGAGAAACAACACTTTTCATAGTAGCCTCATATAACATAAAATATCATAGGGTAACTCTAACCAAGCAAGTGAAAGACTTGTATGATAAAAATTTAAGACACTGATGAAAGAAATTGAAAATTATATCAGAAGATGGAAATATCTCCTATGCTCATGGATCAGTGGGGTTAATATAGTGAAAAATGGTCATCCTACCAAAAGCAATCTACAGATTCAATGTAATCTCCATCGAAATTCCAACACAATGCTTCTCAGAACTTAAAAGGATAACATTCAGCTTCACATAGAAACACAAAAACCCAGGATACCTATAACAGTCCTGAGTGATAAAGAACTGCTAGAGGTATCACTATCTCTGTTCTCAAATCATACTACAGAGCTACAGCAATAAAAAAAACAGCATTATGTTGGCACAAAAAGAAACACATTGATCAATGGAATAGAATTGAAGACCCAAAAATAAGCCTACCCACCTCTGGATACATGATTTTGATAAAAAGCCAGAAATACACACTGGAAAAAAGATGGCATCTTCAATGAATGGTGCTGGTCAAATTGGATGGCTGCACGTAGAAGAAAATAAATAGACCCATACTTATCATGCTGCGTAAAACTCAAGTCCAAATGGATCAAGATCTCAACAGAAGGCCAGATACACTGACTCTGATAGAAGAGAAATGGAGAATAGTCTTGAACTCATTGACATAGAAAAAGACTTTCTGAACAGAATACAGATAACACAGACACTAATAACAACAATTAGTATATGGTACCTCATGAAACTTAAAAACTTCTGTAAGACAAAGAACACTATCATTCAGATAAAGTGGCAGCCTACAGAATGGGAAAAAATTGTTACCAAGTATACATCCAATAGAGGGCTAATATCTAAAATACAAAGAACTGGGCATCAGGAAAACCAATAATCATATGTAGTTATAGTGGTACATGCCTTTAATCCCAGTACTTGGGAGACAGAGACAGGTGGATCTCTATAAGTTCAAGGCCAGCCTGGTCTACATAGTAAGTTCTAGGACAGTCAGAGCTATACAGTGAGATTCTGTCTTGGAAAAGAAAAAAAGAAAAAAAATAGCTCAATTTAAAAACGGGGCACAGATCTAAACAGAGACTTCTTAAAAGAAGGAAATTCAAATGGCCAAGAAGCACTTAAAGACAGGTTCAACATCCTTAGTCATCAGGAAAATNCAAATCAAAACTACTTTGAGAGTTCATCTTACACCAATCAGAATGGCCAATATTAATATAAACAAATGACAGCTCGTGATGGTGAGGATTTGGAGTAAAGGGAACACTCATCCATTGCTGATTGGAGTGCAAACTTGTGCATCCACTATGGAAATCAGTGCATTAGTTCCTCAGGAAGCTAGTAATCAATCTATCCCATGATCCAGCACCTATGCCAAAGGATGCTTCATCCTACTACAGAGACACTTGTTTAAACATGTTCATTGAGTCTCTATTCATAATAGTCAGAAATTGGAAGCAACCTAGATATCCATCAACAAATGAATAGATAAAGAAAGTGGAACACTTACACAATGGAATATTAGTCAATTATTAAAAAGTGACAACATGCCGGGCGGTGGTGGCACACGCCTTTAATCCCAGCACTCGGGAAGCAGAGGCAGGCAGATCTCTGTGAGTTCAAGGCCAGCCCGGGCTACCAAGTGAGTTCCAGGAAAGGTGCCAAAGCTACACAGAAAAACCCTGTCTCGAAAAAAAAAAAAAAAAAGTAACAACATGAAATTTGCAGGTAAATGAACAGAACTAGAAAAAAATAATTTTGAATGCGGTAACTCAGACCCAGAAAGACAAATATGGTATGTATTTGCTTATATGCAGACATTAGCCATTAAGTCACTGGCAAGCAATCTACAATCCATATAATCTCAGAGATTAGGTATAGAGTAAGGGACTAATGGGGATGGATGGCTCTACCTAGGAAGGGGAAATATAATAGATAGTTATAGATGGGTAGGGGTGAGGGAGCTGGAACAGAAGGATCAAATAAGGAAGGAGAGGGAAGAGAGGAGCAAGGAAAGGAGGCATGATGAGGGACAGCTAAAACTAAGAGCTCTTTGAGGGGTTCTATGGAAACCTAATTCAGCAGAAGCTTCCTAAAATACATACATAGAGGCAATATATAGGAAATCACTGAGTAACAGGAAAGACAGGGCCCCAACTGGACATCTCTTGCCACCAAATGAAACTTACTATACCAGGAATGAGTTATATATAATCAAGTGCTTTGCCAAAAGCATTCCTTGGGAATTCCCATACAGACCAGGCTATTGCCAAGGCTACTGATTGTTCTACACAAACTAACAGTAAGGCCCTATTGCTAAAGACAACATGTACACAGCTCATTAAACATGGAGAAGCCGAGCTGGTTCCTGTCTAGAGCCTTCACCCCTATGGCCTAGTGTTTACGGTACTAAAAGGTACTCTATATCCTGCCAAAGGAGAAAGGTAAACACCAACCCAGCTACAAACCTTCAATCTACAATAGTGACATGCCTGCACACACTACAATAGTGGCACAAAGGGTGTGGGATTAACCCACCAATATCTGATTTGAGTTTCTCATTCTATAAGATGGAACCTATACTCATCTTGCTTGGGTAACTCAGAACCTGAGACTAGATAGGCTAGGGACCTAGAGGAAACAAGATACCATTGTTCTGCTAAAGGAACAAAGCAATAAAATGACTCCTAACAACATTCTGTTATACTCATAGATCTGTGCCTTGCTCAGACATCATCACAGACACCTCATCTTGCACCAGATGACAACAAGTACAGATACTCACAGCATGACAATATGCAGACAGTGAGAGACTTTGGAACACTCATGCCTAAAAGAGATACCTACATCAAATCCTTCCCTTCAGTCTTCAGGGAACTCTGTGGAAGAAGAGAGTATAAGAGCCAGAGGGTATGGATGACACCAAGAGATAAAGGTCTTCTAGATACAACAGGGCTGGTGCATATATGAACTCATAGAGCACAGCCCTACACCAGATGGGGTCCTAAAACAGAAAGAAGTGGACACACACCCCCATCCCTGATCCAGAAGCTATTTCCAATTGATTAATACTAGCAGATGAAAAATTAATTTTACCCAAGGGAGTCTCACTGGGGAAACAAATCACTCTTAAGGTTGGGCCTCATGCCCAGCAGTAGATGACCAACACAAAATCTCAACAGCATCTTCAGGGGTTCTTTGTCTTTTTTTTTAAACCTTACGGGTAGGTCCTTTGGGCATACATTATGGCTTCCAGTTTTGTGTTTTTATGGTTCCTCTGTGTGTGTGTGTGTGTGTGTGTGTGTGTGTGTGTGTGCATTTATATATATTTCTTACTTTATTATTATTCCTTGGATACTTGTTTGTTTTCTGAAGAGAGATAGAAAGGACCTGGATGGAAGAGGGGATGATGAGCAACTGGGAGGAAAAGAAGAAATGGAGACAATTTTCAGAATTTATTGTATGAAAAAAATACACAAAAAAGAAAACCTGAAATACAAAATTTCCTTGCCTTCTACTGACTCTGTACATGAAAATTGGAAGTTNTCAGGAGAGGTAAATTGAGATGACACAACTCCTTGAAGGAGCTCCCAGAAATATTTCAAGTTCGAGTCTTATTACATATTTTCCCTTTAGTGTAACTCTTACAAAAATTACGGTTTCCATAANGGCAATGTGAAAAGCTATTGTATTCCTCTGGTGGTTTTTAGAAAAAAAGACTACACAGAGACCAATGAGATATGCAAGAAGTCAAACACAAAACCAGACNACCAATAGAATCTACAACAATGTGTATTCCATGAAGAGAATTTGCTAATGCAGTCACATCATTTAGATCAAACCGGGGATAACTGAAATGCCACCAAGAACAGAGAGGACTGGTAGAAAACTCAGAATTAGGCAAACCCAGTCATCAGACACCTTCCAACAGCAACACTGCAAAGTCACACACATAGTGGAAAGTGTGTGTGTGTGGGGGGGGGTGATGAGAGAGAAATTGTTTATTTGTTTATTTTATTTTATGTATGTGTGCCTGGGCGCATGTTTGCACACCATGTGTGTGCAGGAGCCTGTAGAGGTCATCAGAGGACATTGGGTTCTCTCCAATTGGAGCTTTGGGCAATTGTGAGGCACCATGTGGGTGCTAGGAAGTGAAGCTAGGTCCTCTGCAAGAGCAGTAAGCACTCTTAACCTCTGAGCCATCTTTCCAGCCCACTGAGAAGAATTATTCCTACACAGAAATTAATGTGGTCTTGCCCCAAAATGATATAACCACTGCTTAAGAATTATGGTAAGAATTACATCCAGTGAGGAATGAAGAGGAGAAATCACTGTGTGACTAGGCTGGAACTTTCTAGTCAGCATAGTTCTGCAGACACAGAGTGGGCNTCTTCCCACAGCTCCCANAGTCTTCTCCAGCTGGTTGCCTAAGAATCTACTCTATGGCCTAATTCGCCTGTGATCACCTTCACCTCCATCCCCCTCCTCATCCACCAATATATCAATCATCCCTGTTAGGAACCTTAATGTCCTAGAAAAATATCAGCTTTGGATGGGAAGGTTAGAAATCCCTGTACAGGGTAACACTCTTGGTTAAAATAAAATAGATTTTGTTATTAAANGACAATCCAGATTTTAAAGTTGTTTCAGTAACATAACAAATCATGACAATTACATTCTTGGGAATTTTTATTTAACAGTTTCTTAAGCCCTTCAAAAAATTGCAAANAATTAGCATTTGTTTGGTCAAAACGACGACTCTATTGGACAGGGAAGTAAATTCTCTCTAGATAAATCCCATACTNATCTGACTTTCCCCATGAAAATCCGTACAGTGACTTCCTAGTTTATTACGCCTACTTGAAAGGGGTAATTTAATAAAGCCTCAGTACAAATACTTAATTGTGCCCAGCGATCGACAGCACCTTTAAACAGTTGTGTTTTTGCCAGAATTAGCTAATGGAAGTAGAATTGCCACTTAATGTCTCAGCTTGCACTGGTAGAAAATAAATTACATCTGACATTCCTTTGGCTTTTAAAGGACATACTTAGATAATATTTACAGCAGATAGATCTATTATTGCATTTGTTTTCTTGGGTTAAAAAAGGGGGATCAAATAGGTTCTAAGGGATAATATTTCTTTGTATCTGCTCAATTTGGAAACCCTGTGTACACAACTTGGCTCATTTAGTGGGTATCTAACCAAAGTCTAAATGTCTGAATGGAAAGTTGACATTTCAATAAAGCAAACAGCCAGTTGAGTGATGACTGACCCATATGTGTGAGGGAGTGGTCTGTTTTCATGGAGGGCATGGAGAGTTTGCATTATTGACACACTAAATATTTTCTCTAGTTGCTGTGAGCAGGATGGAGAGATCCAACAATGGGAAATTGGCTACACACAGCATGCTAATCTAGATGTATTAGGTACCTCATTCACGCCTGAAACCATANTGGATTACAGCGTTGCTTTGGTATTTCTCCCTAGGACTCCATTTCTATGAAATTTTAGGACAAGTCTTATCAGTACTGGCNGTGTTAGAAGCAAGCCCAGGGTGNTGCTTATTTTTGCTTAAAGCGCTATTTTCTGATCTGAGAAGACATGGCCATNACGTACAAAAATGAGGAAGTAAGAAGAGGTTGGAATATTGGATGGTGGCATGAATTCATTGTATTCCCAATGAAATACTATAATTTCCCTAAATGTAGACTTTTATTTCCTTGACTTTGGGGGGAAATAATTTTATTAACTATCCATGATATTTCCATGAGTTTCAAATGAGTTAACTCTTAAGTAATTTTAAAATGTTTCATGTGAAGAGGTATCTACAGGAAAGGGAAATGTCAGAGAAAGCACTCTGAGAAGCTTCNGGAAATGAATCTGAGGTCTTCATCACGGCTTCACTTCAATAGCCCTGGCAGTCTTCCAGCTCAGGCTTCTAGCACGACGCTTCCAGCTACGAGCTGAGTGAGAACTAAGCTGCACTCTCTCTAAGTCCTCATGGACACACACTTGGTTTTGATCTAGCAGTGATGANTTAAGTCAAATCTATATTTGTTTCAGACATATTTAGGAACACTGTCCAGTCAGCTTTAACTGTCACCTTGACACAACCTAGAATCACCTGAGGAGGGAGTCTCAGTTGAGAGACTGCCCAGAACAGCATGGCTTGTGGACCTATCTGTGGAGGGTTGTCTTGATTGCTAATTGATGTGAGATGGTCCAGTCCACGGTTGATGGCCACATGGCCCTGAGCTATATAAGAAAGCTAGTTCGTAAGCATGAACCAACAATCAAGCCAATAAATAGCATTCCTCCATGGTTTCTGCCTCAAGATTTTGTTTCAATCNCTGTCCTGACTTTCCTCAAAGATAAACTGTGACCTGGACATATAAGCCAAATAAATCCTTTCCTTCCCTGAGTTGTTCTTGGTCAAAATGTTTTTATCACAGCAACTCGAAGGAAACTAGAACACAAACTGGTTCTTTCAACCAAAGAAAGAGTCTTTCTCTGGAAGTCCAGCCAAGGCTTAACTGAAGGAGCAGAAGCAGGCAGAGCTCTCTCCACACACCCCATTCCTCATTCATCTCACTCTCCAACTACCAAGCAAAGCTCATTCCCTTTAAGTCATCATAAGANTATAAAAAATAGGGCTGGAGAGGTGGCTCAGAGGTTAAGAGCACTGACTGTTCTTCCAGAGGTCCTGAGTTCAATTCCCAGCAACCACATGGTGGCTCACAACCATCTGTAATGAGATCTGGTGCTCTCTTCTATATACATAATAAATAAATCTAAAAAATATATAAAAAATAAATACATAGCAAGGCCTGGTGGTGCAACCTATGATCTCAGAACTCAGCACTTGGAAGCAGGGGGCTTATGTNTGTATCAGAGCATTCAGTGGATCACATTGAAGGAGACAAGTCCATATTTTTACATTACTAATTCAAAACAAATTTAAGAGTAACAAAGCCAAATACCTCATACTACCTAATTCCAAAATCTACTACAAAGGTATGACAATTGAAACAGAAGAATACTGAAGTGGAAACATACATATCCACCAACAGACAGAGATAACAGAAACAGATTTGTGCATTTATAACCAACTGGTTTTTCACTTAGGTGCCATGAACACATAAGGTCAAAATTTTAGTTTCTCTGCTAAATGGTGCTAGGATTCCCTCATAGAAATTCCAGTGANATTCTTCATAGAAATACAGAAAAAAAAACACTAAAATTTATGTGGAAACATAAAATGGCTGAAGTATTGCTTAGAAAAAAGAAAACACCACTGGATGCTGGAGGTGTCATAGTACTGACTTCAAGATATACTACAGAGCCATAGTGACAAAAACAGCATGTATGGCACAAAAACAGACAGATTTATTTATTTTTATTGATTCTTAGGGAATTTCACATCATACACCTCAATCACACTCACCTCCCAGTCCCTCCATGTCCATCCCCACCCCTGAAACCTCCCCCCACCAAAAACATAAAAATTTTAATTAAAAAACAAAAAACAAGTTCAATCTGTGTTATCCATATACTCACTGGAGCATGGTCAAACGCTCAGTGGCCCGTCCCACAAATAGAACTAAGTCATTCCCCTCCTGCACCCCCACCAGAAGCCATCAATTGTAGAGAGCTAATCACATCTGTCAAGAGTTCTCTTTGATGACTTCCTGTTTAGGCTGTTACTTTCTTTTGAAGGGTTAGGGGTTTGTGACAGAAGCCTTTCATGACCCTCCCTCTCAACTGTGCATCTGCAAACATCAATATCACTGCAAAAGTATCCTCCTTGTTCTTTACAGTCAGCAGGAGCATGCATCATGGGAGTCCACATGTTTTCTGGTAACAGCACAGATCACGAACACAGCCCCTGGCCACACCAGGACCACAGACCTATGATTAATGAACAGAATAGAGGACCCAGAAATAAGTCTTCCAATTATACCTTCCAATTATACCTTATGTTTGACAAAAGAAAAATGTCCAAATTGGAAAAAAAACAGCATCTTCAACAAATAGTGCTGGGGAAACTAAATATCCACATGTAGATAAAAGAAACTAAACCTATATCTCTTACTTCATATAAAAATCAATTCAAAACAGATCAAAGGCCTTAATGTAAGACCAGAAACTCTAAAA
>LZPO01117242.1:74457-87016 GCA_001675575.1 Neotoma lepida
AAAGAAAGGACACATGGTCAAAACAAACATAAAAGTTTCCACCTTTCTCCACCAGAGAAAAGAACATTGAGATTCTGTCTTGCCACAGTGAAAAGCTGTCATTCAGAAGGCAAATAACAGCAAGTGCAGGTGAGGATGTGGAGAAAAGGGACTCTTACACACTGCTGGAGAGAATGTAACCTAGTCCATCTCTGTGGAAATCAGAATGGAGGTCTCCAAAAACAAAAACAAAAAACTAAAAGAGAACCACTACTCAGTTCATGATTCCATGTCTGGGTACATGCTCAAAGGACACTAAATGAACAACCCTAGAGACAATTGTGCATCTCTATTTACTACAGAACTTATCACAATAGCCAGGTTATGGGATCAGCCTGAATGTCCAACAGAAGACAAATGGATACAAAGAAAATGTAGAGTCTTTTACAGCCATGAAGAAGAATGAGATTAGACCATTCACAAAAAAAAAATAGATGCAACTAGAGATCATTATATTAGGTGAATATAGCCAGACAGAGAGAAATANTACATTTTTTCTCACTTCTGGATGCTACATCTTACACAGATTATAGATAAGAAATGAGGCTACCTAGAGGAATGAATGGGAACACAAGAGGGAGAGGGGGGACAGGGAGAGTGAATATGGTTGAAGCACATGAAATTCTAGTATAATAATGTGTTTATGAAACCCATCACTATGTACAATTAATATAAACCAATAAATCATATATAAACATACAGAAAAAATAAATAGGGCTAGCAAAACTAAAAGAAATTATACCATCATNTTTTATTTTTAAAAATCAAATTTTATTAAAAGCAAGGGGCTAAGATTTGAAATTATAAAATTACTGGAGAAAACTGAATGATATTATTTTGGAGAAGGACTCCAGAACCCAAGCAACTAAACAGAAATAGACCAAAGAGTGTTCCTCAGACTAAAAAGCCACGTGGCAAGCAGACAATCAAACATGAGGAGAATGTATCATATGTAATGCAAACATCTGATAAAGAGTTAATACCCAAGCATATAAAATATACATGTATTTATATGCGTTGGTTATTCGTCCCTTCTCTGTCCACCTCCCTCACCCTTCCTGGCTTTGGTAACCACTTTCTATCCTCTCTTCTTATAAAACCAACATTTTAGATTCCATATCTAACAATATGCAGGACATGCCTTCTATGCCTGGCTTATTTCATAATGCCCTCGACTTCCATACACAGAACAATAGCAAGAAAAACACCCAATTAAAACACAGGCAAAGGACCTAAATTGATATTTCTCAANACAAAATATACAATAGGCTACTATGGGAAAATATCATGAATCAGAGAAATGCAAACCTGTTGTAGCTATTATTTTAAGGTGTGTTACTTTTGTTTATGTTGCATTTGTTTAACTTTATGAAGCTGTGTTACTGTGCCTATCTAAAACACCTGATTATCTAATAAAGATCTGAATGGCCAATAGCAAGGCAGGAGAAAGGATAGGCAGGGCTGGCAGGCAGAGATAATATATAGAAGGAGAAATCTGAGTGAGAAAAGAAGTAGCTGGACAAGGAGGAGGACTCCAGGAGCCAGCCACCTAGCTACATACCAAGCCACAGAGTAAGAGTAAGATCTACAGAAGTGGGAGAATGGGGAAAGCCCAGAGGCAAAAGGTAAATGGGATAATTTGAGGAAAGCTGGTAAGAAATAGGTCAAGCTAAGACCAGATATTTATAAGTAAGAATAAGCCTCCATGTGTGATTTATTTGGGAGATGGGTGGTGGGCCCCCCCCCCCAAAAGAGCAAATACCAACAACAACACAAACCAAAGTACCATGAAGTGTTTTCTCACACCTTTTAAATGGCTATTACCAAAAAAGGCCTAATAAGTGTTGGTGAGGAGGTGCGTGCAAGCAATCCCTGAGCATGACTGAAGCAAACATAAATTAGAATAAACAACACAGAAATTACCCCAAATTTAAAACTAGTATTACTGGACAGTCACACATCTACATATACAGACAAAGGAAATTGGATATCAGAGGGTATCTACATTCCAGTGTTCATGGCAGCGTTTAACAATAGTCAAAGCACAGAATCAGCCCNAGTGTTCAGCAGATGAGCAGATAAAGACAGTGTGGTATATAAACACACTTGAATACTAGTCAGCTTTGACAAAGGAAACCGAATCTTTTGTATGGACNGTAGACCCTAGGTCAGCATAAATGGACCTAGAGGAGACTGTTAAATGAAATGAGCCGTACATGTTAAATGTAAATGACCTAGATCTGCATGAGCTCACTTGCACTCAGACTCACTGAAACAGAGTAACATGACCATGACTTGAGGCTGATGCAGGAGAGCTGAGGAGGTATGCATCAAAGGACCAAAGTTTTCAGGAGTAAGTTCAAGAGATTTTTATATGTTACTATGACAAGTTAGTAACCACATTTTCTATATTTGAAATTGATTTTTAAAGTAGGTTTTGAGATTTTTTGTCACCACAACTGGTAACTAGGTACACATACATCAAAAAGTACTGCAAAAACAGTTTTAACCTAGCAGTGGAGGAGTGCTCACCGCCTCAGTGTCATTCTATCAAAGAGCAACAACTGCACTAAATTTATATAAAGGCATTTGTACATTTCTGAACTCTTGTTCTTGCCATGATTCTAATGATACAAATGTGTTTTTCCACTTAAAAGTTGATATTCTTCTGGGTGTGGTGACGTCATATGCTGTCCTTGTTAGGTTTATGTTGCTATGATAAACACAAAAGCAATTTATTTCATCTTACAGCTTATAGTCCATCACTGAAGGGAAATCATGGCAGGCACTCAAGGTGGGAACCTGGGGGCAAGAACTGAAACAGAGGACATGGAGGAATGGTCTTACTGGCTTGCTCTCCATGGCTTGCTAGAGCTGCTTTCTTGTACAACCCAGGACCACGTGCCCAGGAGTGGCACTTATCACAGTAGGCTGACCCTTCCCACATAAATCATTTATCAAGAAAATGTTCCACAGACTCACCTATAAGCAAATTTGATGGTGGGAATTCTTCAGCTGGGAGTCATCCTTCCCAGATATGTCTTGTTTTGTGTCAAGTTGACATAAAACCAGTCAGCACACACACCTTTAATCTCAACACTTGGGAGGCAGGTGTAGGTAGATTCCTACAAGTTCCAGACCAGTCTTCTCTACATAGTGAGTTCAAGACCACCCAGAGCTAGGTAGTGACCTCGTCTCACAATAAAACTTGATACTTTTGTAGAACACTCTAGATGAGTAGATCGTGTATTTTTGGACCTTTGGCACATCAGTACCTCTTAGTTCCAGAACCCAACAGTCACAAATTCCCTGAAGGCAGCAACACAGCCAAGTGTATTATTCATGCCTGTTGAATNATGTCCCATCCCAGAAAGCAATATGCATTGAATTTTACAAATATCGGGTACAAAAGCCAGAGTATGCCACATTGCAGCAGACCTGACTCTGCCTAAATCCATTATTTCATACAGTTACCTGTAATTGATAATAGGAGGTAAAGATTAGGTCGCCTACACATCTCAAAGAAAAAGGTTTTCTTCCATACATCTTACAGGATATTATATTATGCTTCTAGATGGGAGGATCAATCTTATCCTTAGTATTGTAAAGGGCATCTTTAAAATTCAATCATACTCCAGAAGAATCGCAAATGCCAAGTGTTTACATAATTGAGCTCAACGACTGTTATTAAATCAGTGGCAAAGGTTACCTTTCCTGATGGAAGGTAGTTTGGATAAATAGTAAAACTGTTTTCAAATTCCCATGGAGTCTACACCAACTGTTCNACTCTCTCTCCCCTTAAATAAGAAATGCCTGAGGGGGTGATAACAATTTTCTCTTCCTCCTCCTGTTTTGTTTTATGGGGTTTTTTTTAACTAATAATGAAAACTCAGAACAAGAAATAATGAAAACCTACAGAACAAGGGCTCATGTCTGCAGTGTAAGGGGGCTGAGTTTACATGGCCTCTGCTATTCCAAAGGGGTTTGTTAAAGATGGTGGTTCTGTTGTCCGTGAATAGAAGGTTGTTTTAGAATAACAAACTTCATCCAGATAAGACTGATGCATGAACTGAGTAGGTCAGGGAAATCTGCTGGGGGCTGGGCAAGGGTAAGAGACACAGAGCTGGGAAAATCCACACTAGCCTTCTGAGTTTATGCCATTAGAATAAATGGGAGACTGTGAGTGCTTTCTTGGGACAGCAATCTTGGGGAGCCAGGATGATTCAATCACCCTCTAACCAGCTGGTTAAAGACCCTTCTCCATCACATGCCCAGAGGGACAGAGTCAGGAGGATCCTTTAGGGTCATTTCCTCTCTTTATTTTGTCCAGAACCAGTCCTCTAGGCTGTCACTCTTTATAAGACATCCCAGACCCCCTTCCTCAAAGAAAAACAACAGCTGTACACCATTCTTAAAGCCCTACTATATACTTGCCACTCTTCTAAAGATATGAGCGGTGGGGACCCTTACTGTTTCTGGCAAGACATAAAATACTATTAACCCTTTGGAAGCTGAACAGACTAGAGTTTACCCAAAGGAGTCAAAAACATACCCACATAAATATTTAGAGCAGATTTATTTATGATTACCAAAATATAGAAGAAATCAGAGTATCTTTAAGTATGGGAAATATCTATACTTTCCTCTGAATTTTCCTGTGAATTTAGGGTTCCCTTTAAAAAAATCACATCTTTAAAAAAGGTATACATGCTCATTATTTAAAAAAATTAATCAAGTCAGAGCAAAGAATCTTTCAAGTTTTATGAACCATCTAAAACTTTTGCCTAGCATTCACAGAGCCCCCGGCTCAATCCCTAGCACTGAAAAATGAATAAAAATATGTATTTTAAGCCAAATCATCTAACTCTCTACCATGAAAATGTAACATATCTATCATTAATATTAAGTGAAAATGATTAAAGCCATTAACAAGTAGGGAGATGAATGAATACATGTTTATATTTGACTTTATTTAAAGGGAAAGCAAACATGAAATGAGCTTTGGAAATCACTTCACCCAAATTCTAACACAAAATAGTCCAAAGGCATGAGAGCCACACAGTCAGATTTATTACAGCCATCACCATTCTCCATACCAATTTCTGTACTAGTTACATTTCTGTTGGTGTGATAGGATGCCCTGACAAAAAGTAACTTTGGGGAGAAAAGTGTTTATTTTGGCTGATACTTCCAGTGGAATAGAGTCCATCATAGTGGGGGAAGACACTGTAACAGGGAGGACATGGCAGGAACAGGAAACTGGCTGATCACATTTCATACACACACAGTAGGTAGGGAGAGAATAAGAAATGGAGCCAGGCTATAAACTGCCAAAGCCCGACCCAAGTGGCACACTTCCTTCATCAAGGTTCCATCTCCTAAAGGGTCTATAACTTCCCCAAACAGTGTCACCAACTGGGGACCAAGTGTACAAATCAATCCATGAGTCTGCGGGGGACATTTCCAAACCATCACAGAAGCTGTGCGACTGGTTCCAAGTCTTAGAGAAGCTACTGATTAGGTAGATTTGTATATTACATCTCCTCAGTTCTTGGCAATTCAATTTGTTTTCACTCAATTCCAGTGTTTCTTCAGGGCATTATGTCTAAGATGTTGCAAAGTCCACCTATTTGTAATAATTTGCATGCTTTAAAATGCCCCTCCATATCTTACTCATGAATGACAGGATGTGGGAATCTGTGATCGTCTTTTTTTTCTTCACTTAAAACATAAGATACTAGATTCATGTCTTTGAACAAATCTGATGACAGAATTTCTCTATTCAATACCCTATTTTTAATTCTTAGGTTCTTATAGAAACATTTCATTTTATTTCAGTTAAAAAATTTAACCAGGAAATATTTCAAAGACCTTCATGGATTTCACCTGGTCAGTGGGAAGTACAGTGACCTTGACACTCATGCTTTTTCAGTCCACATAAATTTTCCAATTATTGTTTNGTCCATCACTGAAGGGAAATCATGGCAGGCACTCAAGGTGGGAACCTGGGGGCAAGAACTGAAACAGAGGACATGGAGGAATGGTCTTACTGGCTTGCTCTCCATGGCTTGCTAGAGCTGCTTTCTTGTACAACCCAGGACCACGTGCCCAGGAGTGGCACTTATCACAGTAGGCTGACCCTTCCCACATAAATCATTTATCAAGAAAATGTTCCACAGACTCACCTATAAGCAAATTTGATGGTGGGAATTCTTCAGCTGGGAGTCATCCTTCCCAGATATGTCTTGTTTTGTGTCAAGTTGACATAAAACCAGTCAGCACACACACCTTTAATCTCAACACTTGGGAGGCAGGTGTAGGTAGATTCCTACAAGTTCCAGACCAGTCTTCTCTACATAGTGAGTTCAAGACCACCCAGAGCTAGGTAGTGACCTCGTCTCACAATAAAACTTGATACTTTTGTAGAACACTCTAGATGAGTAGATCGTGTATTTTTGGACCTTTGGCACATCAGTACCTCTTAGTTCCAGAACCCAACAGTCACAAATTCCCTGAAGGCAGCAACACAGCCAAGTGTATTATTCATGCCTGTTGAATNATGTCCCATCCCAGAAAGCAATATGCATTGAATTTTACAAATATCGGGTACAAAAGCCAGAGTATGCCACATTGCAGCAGACCTGACTCTGCCTAAATCCATTATTTCATACAGTTACCTGTAATTGATAATAGGAGGTAAAGATTAGGTCGCCTACACATCTCAAAGAAAAAGGTTTTCTTCCATACATCTTACAGGATATTATATTATGCTTCTAGATGGGAGGATCAATCTTATCCTTAGTATTGTAAAGGGCATCTTTAAAATTCAATCATACTCCAGAAGAATCGCAAATGCCAAGTGTTTACATAATTGAGCTCAACGACTGTTATTAAATCAGTGGCAAAGGTTACCTTTCCTGATGGAAGGTAGTTTGGATAAATAGTAAAACTGTTTTCAAATTCCCATGGAGTCTACACCAACTGTTCNACTCTCTCTCCCCTTAAATAAGAAATGCCTGAGGGGGTGATAACAATTTTCTCTTCCTCCTCCTGTTTTGTTTTATGGGGTTTTTTTTAACTAATAATGAAAACTCAGAACAAGAAATAATGAAAACCTACAGAACAAGGGCTCATGTCTGCAGTGTAAGGGGGCTGAGTTTACATGGCCTCTGCTATTCCAAAGGGGTTTGTTAAAGATGGTGGTTCTGTTGTCCGTGAATAGAAGGTTGTTTTAGAATAACAAACTTCATCCAGATAAGACTGATGCATGAACTGAGTAGGTCAGGGAAATCTGCTGGGGGCTGGGCAAGGGTAAGAGACACAGAGCTGGGAAAATCCACACTAGCCTTCTGAGTTTATGCCATTAGAATAAATGGGAGACTGTGAGTGCTTTCTTGGGACAGCAATCTTGGGGAGCCAGGATGATTCAATCACCCTCTAACCAGCTGGTTAAAGACCCTTCTCCATCACATGCCCAGAGGGACAGAGTCAGGAGGATCCTTTAGGGTCATTTCCTCTCTTTATTTTGTCCAGAACCAGTCCTCTAGGCTGTCACTCTTTATAAGACATCCCAGACCCCCTTCCTCAAAGAAAAACAACAGCTGTACACCATTCTTAAAGCCCTACTATATACTTGCCACTCTTCTAAAGATATGAGCGGTGGGGACCCTTACTGTTTCTGGCAAGACATAAAATACTATTAACCCTTTGGAAGCTGAACAGACTAGAGTTTACCCAAAGGAGTCAAAAACATACCCACATAAATATTTAGAGCAGATTTATTTATGATTACCAAAATATAGAAGAAATCAGAGTATCTTTAAGTATGGGAAATATCTATACTTTCCTCTGAATTTTCCTGTGAATTTAGGGTTCCCTTTAAAAAAATCACATCTTTAAAAAAGGTATACATGCTCATTATTTAAAAAAATTAATCAAGTCAGAGCAAAGAATCTTTCAAGTTTTATGAACCATCTAAAACTTTTGCCTAGCATTCACAGAGCCCCCGGCTCAATCCCTAGCACTGAAAAATGAATAAAAATATGTATTTTAAGCCAAATCATCTAACTCTCTACCATGAAAATGTAACATATCTATCATTAATATTAAGTGAAAATGATTAAAGCCATTAACAAGTAGGGAGATGAATGAATACATGTTTATATTTGACTTTATTTAAAGGGAAAGCAAACATGAAATGAGCTTTGGAAATCACTTCACCCAAATTCTAACACAAAATAGTCCAAAGGCATGAGAGCCACACAGTCAGATTTATTACAGCCATCACCATTCTCCATACCAATTTCTGTACTAGTTACATTTCTGTTGGTGTGATAGGATGCCCTGACAAAAAGTAACTTTGGGGAGAAAAGTGTTTATTTTGGCTGATACTTCCAGTGGAATAGAGTCCATCATAGTGGGGGAAGACACTGTAACAGGGAGGACATGGCAGGAACAGGAAACTGGCTGATCACATTTCATACACACACAGTAGGTAGGGAGAGAATAAGAAATGGAGCCAGGCTATAAACTGCCAAAGCCCGACCCAAGTGGCACACTTCCTTCATCAAGGTTCCATCTCCTAAAGGGTCTATAACTTCCCCAAACAGTGTCACCAACTGGGGACCAAGTGTACAAATCAATCCATGAGTCTGCGGGGGACATTTCCAAACCATCACAGAAGCTGTGCGACTGGTTCCAAGTCTTAGAGAAGCTACTGATTAGGTAGATTTGTATATTACATCTCCTCAGTTCTTGGCAATTCAATTTGTTTTCACTCAATTCCAGTGTTTCTTCAGGGCATTATGTCTAAGATGTTGCAAAGTCCACCTATTTGTAATAATTTGCATGCTTTAAAATGCCCCTCCATATCTTACTCATGAATGACAGGATGTGGGAATCTGTGATCGTCTTTTTTTTCTTCACTTAAAACATAAGATACTAGATTCATGTCTTTGAACAAATCTGATGACAGAATTTCTCTATTCAATACCCTATTTTTAATTTCTAGGTTCTTATAGAAACATTTCATTTTATTTCAGTTAAAAAATTTAACCAGGAAATATTTCAAAGACCTTCATGGATTTCACTGGTCAGTGGGAAGTACAGTGACCTTGACACTCATGCTTTTTCAGTCCACATAAATTTTCCAATTATTGTTTAAAGATTCCTTTATTTTAACTATGTATATTTGTGTATATGTGCACATGNGTGCAGTGCCCTTAGAGGACAGAAGAGGGCATCAGACCTGTTAGAGCTGGAGCAAAAGGTCGTTGTGAGCTGCCAGACGTGGATGCTAGGAGCTGAACTTGAGCNTCTGCAAGAAGAGCAGGAGCTCTGTTAACTGCTGAGCCATCTCTCCAGCCCCTCTCATTATTTTTANTTATTTCTGCCCCCAACCCTGTTCTGTTCTATCCTCTATAATCCCTTTGTATTGAGTGGAGGATTTGTTATTCCTGTCTTTATCAGCTCTTTAAGTGCATTTAATTATATCCTTTCATCCAAACCTTGGAAAATTTCCTGAGCCTGTATTAATCTTCANTGAAGAAGCATTAACCAATGGGCAGTTTGTGTTTTCCTTTGTAATTCACTCTATCATCTGCTTTTTATTCTCTTAAAGCTTGGATCTTGCACTATTTCTTCTTTGGTTTGATACTAGTGACTGAATTTCACTGATAATACAAAATAAGAGATTTTCTACAATTTTTCTTAAATTTTCATGATATGTATATATATTCTATACTAGAGCTTTCTCGCTGAGAGGATAGCTTTTGGCTGTCATCATTTATTGGTTTAGGATCTGAGCTCAGGAGTGGAAACTGAACTCATACTTTNATCTACTACTTACGTAAGTTTCTATCCATCCCCTGCTTACTGCCATTTCTAGTGCTGACCATTTCCTTCACACCCTGCCCCCTGTGTTTAGAATCTCTCAGTCATCACTGTGGGACTCTGGGATTGGAGGGTGGGGTTAGACAATAGACTTATGTCTCCATCTTAAACAGCTTGCTTTTTAACTGTGATTTTATAGGTGTGGTGAGTGGAAAGGGAGAGAAATAATGGAAATAATGGTGTTGATATTGATCTTGTTTATGGGAACCACAGCCAAAAAAAATTAACTGGAGCTATGCTGTTATGTGGTATAGGCCTTGCATCAGTGAAAAAGAAAATATCTAAGTTCTACTTGGTAGGGAAGTACTTTCCTAAAACANCTATGACCCCAGGGAGCTAACCTTGATTGTAACTATGTACTGACGTACATGAGGTTCACTGGAACTTTCTACTCAAAGAACCAAGTTTAGTTAAAAGTACCACATAGAACAACTCCATTTTTTTGAAGCAAGATCTCATGTAGCCCAGGCTAGTCTCCAACTTGCTATAAGGATGACCTTGAATCCCTGGTTCTCCTGCCTCTATCCTCCAACATGCTGAGGTTACAGTTGCGCACAGCTACACCTGATTTATGAAATGTTGGCAATGGAATCCAGAGCTTTGTGCATGGTAAGCACAAGGCCCTGGGAGTGTAGCTCTACCAACTGAGCTATACTCCCAGCCTCAGACACTTTTTAACCTTTCATTTTTCAGGATGTATACTCGTATCTAAAGGCCAGCTGTTGGGATAAGTTGGTCCTTATCAGGGAGACCAGAAGTGCTTCCTTCACAGTTGAACTGGGCCACCCAGGAGTGCATGCCAGGAAGCACTCCATCTCAATGGATGCTTCTGTCATAAGGTAAGAGGTGCTCAGCTCACCTCTTTGCTAGTCTGATTCATCACTCTCATGTTAACAACAAAAGCCATAAAGAGATGTTACCTCTTCACAAACTCAACCTGCCTGTCACTAAGCATTTCCAACCCAGACCACATACATCTTATATTAGAGAATGAGAGAGAGAGGCATGAGCGGGGAGACTAAAGACAGACATTACCACGCGATTCAGTATGAAAAAGAAAAAGGGGCACCTGTGAGGTGGGCAGGAACAGAGGGGAACAGTTGGGGTGAAACAGGGCAGCAGCTATGGGATCAGACATGGTGCCTTTTCTCAGTCCTTCCAGGCCTTCTCTACAGGGCNAACTTTCATCTTTCTGTGGGAGCCCAGAGTTGTAGGCTTCATTTCCAATCTTGTAATAGTCAGCTTGTTGCTACTGGGACCTCCTTTTACATGGCTGAGTGGTGAGCATTCCATCGAGGANACATACCCAGCTTCCACAGCCACAGCTCTGCCTTCTCCAATCATTTTGGGTCATAAAGAAATAATGAAACCTTTCTCTATGGAATGCAAGACCACCGAGAGCAGAAACAGACAGGTGATGCTCATTATGTACAGATCGTCAGTTAAGTTGTGTTTTCTCATATGGTACCATGGGAAAGTAAACAAACATCATTAGACCTACCGAAGAAGCCCAGGTGTGGAAACTCAGGCTCTGGCACTGCCCCTCCACCCAGGTCATCAGAAAGGAACCTAGGACTCAGAGCCAGAGCTTCAGAGCCAAGTCCACCCTCAGCCTCTTTCATGCTACCTATGGCTTCCAGGGAACTGCTCAGGCTATAAATAACCGCACAGTCCCCTGGTATTGGGGTATTAAGATATGCTGATCCATCCCCCNCACACACGCTGTGCTTCAAAATCCAAGTGAAGACATTCAGAGCCCTCTTGGGCCAGCAAGTGTGGCATGGTGAAGAAAACCATGGATTTCAGGATGACTCATTGTTATCATTGAACTTGATCAATGAGCAAATGTATTCAGGCCATGAGGCTAAGAAACACATCATTCTGCTTAAAATAAAATATTTTCCATTGACTGTGAAAATCTCTGGGGTTACANGTTTTTACATGGGTGCTAAGGATTTGAACTCCGGTCCTCAGGCTTACAGAACAAGCATTCTTACCCACTGAGCCATCTCTTGAGCTCTCAACCTTATTGTTTATCAAAGAGTCTCTCACTGGACCTGAAACTCATTCATTTGGTTTGGCTGGTTGGCCAATGGGCTCCAGGGAGTCACCTGTCTCAATACCCACAGCAATGGGACTGTAGACATACACCACCATACCTGGATTTTTACATTGGTTCTGGAGATCCAAATTTATGTCCTCATGCTTAAGGAGCAAGCACTTTATCCTTAGAGCCATGGCCTCATGACAACATTTTTAAAATTCAAATCTTATCCTGTTGAATGCCTGTCACGGACTCTCACCTTCTCTCAGGTGCAAATGCTACTGATGGGTATTTATGTTGGCATTACTGCACACATATCCTCATTGGGTGAGAAGATGCCATCCTATGCCATAGACAACTGCAGGATAAAAAAGGAATTAATGACAATCTAACAGAGCTGCATTAGGACAACATGCCTGAGATGTAGTAAATAAAGCATATGTTTCATTTTCATACCCTAATAAAGTACTAGGAAACCAGAGAAGCCATCTCACTCTAAAGTCTACAGACAAAGTGAGAAACCACATACAAGTTGGTTAGTCTTTAAGGACCTTAATTTTCTCATCTGTAAGGAGAAGCTGGACC
>LZPO01117242.1:95664-108100 GCA_001675575.1 Neotoma lepida
TGCATTAGTTATTTTCCTTGTTACTGAGACAAAATATACAACAAAAGAAACCTAAGGAAGGAAGGGTATATTGTTGGCTCACAGTCAATGCTACAGTCCATCATGGTGCAGAACGCATGGAGGCAAGAGTGCGAGGCAACTGGCCACAGTGTGTTTAGTCAGGAAGCAGAGAGAGGTGAATGACAGTGTTCAGCTTGTGTTCTCTTAGCATCCATTCTGGGACTCCAGCCTATGGAATGAGGATGCCCACATTTAGGTCAGATCTTTCCCCTTCACCACAATCTAGATGTTCCATCCCTGACATGCCCACATTTTCTAGGGATCCTAGACACTGTCAAGGTTACAATATTAACCATCACAATATATCTTCTTTAAAAGTACCTCTCAGTTATCATCTCTAGTCAAAAATCTCTGACCTACCCTCCAAAGCCCACCTGAAATTCCACTTCCTGCAGCCCAACTAGCAAGGCAGTGGAGCTTCTGAGAGCCTGCAAGTCACTAGAGACACCAGTAGACTTCCTCAGGATTTAGATGTAGTTTCTGTTAATAGATGCTGAAACATAAGAGGCCTCCCAATGCAGCCTCCATCCACCTCACCAATGCCCTAAGNTTCAAAAGGCATTCCAATGTCTCAATTTAAGCACTGGTGTCTTGGTCTGAGATTAAACGTGACCGAAACGAGGAAGCAGATACACCATATATGTTGGGTTTGCCTGTCTATATGATTCACTTGCATTTATTCCCTCCCTCCTTTCCTCTGAAGGAAGACTTCTTGCTGTCCCACTATGGAGACATCTCTCCCTTCAGCAAATGCCCATGATTCTAGGTTCTGTGTGGCTAGCAAAAGCTCCCACAGTGTGTAGACCTCTCCATCCCTGCTTTACTATAAACATTTTCATCTACTTGTTTGGGTATCAAAACACTTATTTGATGCCATGGAACAAATCTGTCTCATTCATTTTTATGTCTTTTTGAGTCAGGAAAGAGCCTGGTACATAGTGGGATTTAGTAAATTTTANTGAATTGTTGAATGAATAAATGGGTGGAAAAACTGGAGAGCTCCCTGTCAGGCTACAGGATGTGACTGGAGCTCTCCAAGACAGTGAGTCACTAAAGACCACCCCCTGTGTAACCATCTGAACGGATGCTGCCTGCCGCAGGCCTGCATCAGGGAGCTGTCCGTGGTCCTGGATGATTGTGCTGCTTCCATTCCCAAGCCTGCACAGCTTTCTGACAGACTTTGTCAGCTGTGCCACTTCAGAAGACTCCAGCCTTGGCTTCTGGCAATCACTCCACCCCTGTGTCCACTGCTTCTCATGTGACTCCTTCCTGTGACTTGCCAGCTGCAAGGTTGATTACAGCCTTGGCTTGACCACTAACTTGTGATGAATCCCTTGCTATGCCCTAATCCAGGNGCCAGTTCCCTGGTGTGTTTCCAGGAAGGCCCTTGACCATCTGTGTTGAACANCAGGGGCCTCAGGCTCAGATGGAACAAGAGACCATGTGAGGAGGAAGAAGTTCTAGGCAGCTCAGGAACAGCAACCCCCTTGTAAAGGGGACCCTGGACTGTCTGAGGAAGACTATGACACGGTGGCTTTTGTGAAGTGATATTTGTCATTATCCTACCCCCTTAAGAGTCACATAGGGATGATATTAGGAAGGACACTCCTGGACATGGACCCAAGAAAAAGAGGTTGATCTCTAATCCAGGAAGTTCCTCTCATCTCTTTTTATCTCAGAGTGAGTCCCGAATGTGTCTTTGGGTATAGCATAGGAATTAAATTGCTTCTGGAGCCACAGTTAAATATGGATCACTAATACTGAAAAGAGGAAATTTCAAGGAAGTTTGAANAATTTTATTTTGTATCTCTTTATATGAACTGGTTAGAACTTAAGCCAAATTACTCTTATCAGATTAAGGACTTTAAAAATTCTGATTTACATTAATTTAGGTGTTTTGGGTGTTGTTTTATGACCAACATGTATATGTGGGCACCTATGTATGTGCAGGCACATGTGTGCAAGCATGCATGGGAANGACAGACAACANCCTTTGACATCATTCCTTAGGCACCTTTCACCTTCGTTTCTGAGGCAGGATCTCTCACTTGGGCTAGGCTGGCTGAACAGCGAGCCCTAAGAATCTCATCTCCATCTCACCTCACTGGCATTACAAGAATGGACCACCACGTTTTGTTAACACAGGTTCTGGATATCAAACACAGATCTACATTTTTGCCAAGTAATCACTTTATTAACTGAACCCTCTTCTTGGCCTNATAATCATCCTTTTTTCCCATGTTACTTTTTACTTTTGAGACCCATAATCATCTTAAACACCATCCAGATATGCTCAGTCATCATGGTTTATTGCTGACAGTGCAGTTTTCTATGTACAGGGTTTTTTTTTTCTTTTCACGTGCATGTTCATGTGTGTGGGTGTTATTGTGTAGATGCAGGTGGATTTGCATATGTGTGTGCATTCGTGTGGAGGCCCAAGGTAGATTTGGGAATCTTTCTGATCACTCTTTCACTGCATTCTTTGAGTCAATGTCTCTCAGTGAAATCCAAAGCCTGATGATACAGCTAGTCTAGCTAGAAGCTTGTTCAGGGGATGCCCTATTTCTGCTTCCTGTGGCTGGAATTACAGGAGGCCCACCACCCCTTCCTTGAATTTAATTGTGTCTGGAGATCCAAATGTTGGTCTCTGTGCTTACAGGACAAGCAATTTAACAATTGGGCCATCCCCTTAACCAATCTACTGTTNCTAAGTGGTATATCATGCCCTATCCCACTGGATTTGCTCAGGTGGCCCTGCCAAGGATTCTGATGACACATACTCCCTCGGCCACAGTCCCCCACCCAACCATTAATCATGTCAAGTTTCTAGAAGGTAGAATGATAAGACCAGCCTTTGCTCCATCATTCATTGTAGTTGAAGCCCAAAAATTGAAACCTGCATCATAAGGCTACCTGCACATGCCAACCTTCTTGCTCTCACTATGACCTTAGAAGCAGCCATAACTGAAGTCCTTTGTGGATGACTCGTCCAGCCAATAGTCCCTACCCCAGTCACAGCTTCCTTTAAATCAGACCATTGGGCTTTCTCACCAAAATCCTGCAACTACTCTAGAAAGTCTCATCCATGAGTCCTCCCTCNCCCTTTCTGTGTGTATGGGAACACACATATACACTTTATATATAAGCATGTGTATGTGACTGTACGTATATGCAGAGCATCTGTGGCCTGCTGCTTTGTAGGTCAGAGAAGAGAGCCTAACATCGGTANCCTCAGGTTTTACTGGCCAGGTAATTNTACACTCAGGGACCAGCACAGTGTTCGGTTTTCTTGTCTCTCAACTCAGCTTTGCNAGTGTAACAACTGCTACATTCAAAGGACACACTGGCCTCTGAGGAATTAAGGGATACCATTAGGAAGCTGATGACCTCGGCATCTGTCAGAGCTGGAAATTGGCTGTGGTGTGCCTCTTGGCCAACCCTGCACATCTGTGAAAGAAACCAGTCACGCTTGAATCACTCTTCTTTTGTCTTCGTGAATTTTAATCTTCCCTCTAAGCCTAGGGGTGTTTATAAGACATCAGAGAAAGGAAAGGAAAATACATACCCTATTCCCTGGCTCACCCATCCCACTTCCAGATTCTACCACCAAACAAGCCAGCCAAGATTCAAAGTTCAGACCAGGTGTTTTCCATCTTTCAAGTCTGTTGCCATTAACATTGACTCACCATCAAAAAGTTGTGGCTACTCAGAGCCACGAATATTTCAGATCCAAANTTTAGGGCAGGGCAAACTGCTTAAAGGAAACTTCTCTGTCTTATTGTATAATTGGAAGCACCCTTTCTTACCACTGATTTCTGCACCCTTGAGCTCCGGGATCTCCCATGTACATTCCCCATTGATTCTCACCCAAGTGCCTCTGGCCTCCATCAAGCAACCCTTTCTATGTCAAGTCTTTCTTTCATCTATCAACACATCTCTACCAAAAGTTTNTGTACTAGAATGGAAAAGAGACTGAGATACCACAAGCCTGGCAGAGAAGGGAACCTGAACACAAGGCAGATGCCCTAGGAATTGCCACTGCATTACACATCTCCATCTCCTGGACCACACATCTCCCTATGCCACCACTCACAAGATAAGAAGTCTGTATACAAAATACCTTTTCACCCCAAAGTCCCATCCTCTATGTTTCTGCTTTAAATATACATGTACCATCCCCTAGCCTATTGATTTTAAAAAAACCTCTACTTACTAACCTTCACATATATATACACACACATATATATATGTGAAGGTTAGTAAGTAGAGGTTTTTTTAATCAATATATATATAATATTATATATATATGAATATATATATATATGAATGCCCTAATTTTGCCTTTGATTTTTGTGGACCTCTGAAATGCTACTGTTCATATATTTTGATAATTAAAAAAGAAGAGACTAAAACAGTTCCTTGACCTTAAATTATTGGGATTCTCGGGTAGATTCTGAAAGTTTTGGCCAAAGGTCTTAGCTAATAATGCTGAACATGTGGGTGAACAGAAAACACCCATATATAGTATCATGGCCAACCAAACCACCCAGAGCATGTAGCGTTTTGAAACTTTGCCATTAGGAAGACTCTGCTTGAGGTGGACATCTGCCCACTCCAGTATTCACAGCTGCTGAAAACAGCTTGGAATGGCAAATGCATTTAATGAGGATTAAGTTATCCTCCCACCCCTAGAGGGTGCTGTTTTGAAAAACTCCATGAAGATCCTGCTGAGATACAGAGGCGTGTTTCCACCATCTCTGTCTTCCAGACTCAGAAACCTGAATTCTCTAAGCTCTATCCTACGATGCAATCACATCCTAGAAAATGCTATTTTTCCATAAATGAAAAAATTTTTGCTGGTGAAAATTAACCAAGATAATAATTAGCTGAGCTAAGGCAAGAGAGCAAACTGAATGCCAGAGGCAAAGGCCAAAGAAGATCTCTTTTTAGATATATAAAATTAAATTTCCAATAGGTTATCCTTTCTAATCNACACCTATGCTAAACAAACAGTATTAAGCAACACTCTGCTAAACTATGTGTTCCTTTCTCTTTTTTTAATACTGTTGCTAGCTCCCCCCCCATCCTGTCTTCTATCTCTGTAGGATGGAAAAATGGAGGCAAGCATCCTTAAAACGCCAGGGGGTATGCAGCACAATGTGTTTCCCACCACTGAAACATTTTCATTGTTTACACCCTAGCCACACCACTGAGAGGGTGACCTCTTTCCCCCACTGACAAGTGAGCATGAACAGCCCTGCAGACTTTGATTGGCGGTTCACTGAGTCTCTGACCTTGAATGACATTGCTGGCAGGTTTTGATTGGCAGGCTGCAACACTGCAGACCACCTCCAGTACACAGGAACACTCTCCAGAAATTAGCCCTTATCTCTTCAAAAACACTCCTGTGATCCTCAAACACAGGCTAAATGTACAGCAAAATGTGGCTGTGGGCATCAAACACAGTCTGATAAAGAAGGCATGATCTTTAATGTACAACCTCCAGATCCAACTTTAATTGGCACAGCCAGTGATGCAGCTGGTCAGCCTGAAGTGCATCTCCATGAGGCCCTCTGTCAGAATGAAATGGAAGAAATTCAGGCAGACACACAAATATGTTGCCTGTGAGCACCGAACGTGTAGCTGCTTGAAGTTACTGGATGGTCCTTAACATACAAATAAAACATCTAGTGACATGTTAGAGGGTTCAGCTACTCTCTACTGGCTCACAAATATCAAAAAAAAAAAAAAAAAAAACCAAGCACCTGGATCCCATGTCCCTGGGCTAGATAGGATTTGTGCTCTTTACAAAATTCTAGTGGATTAAAACAAGCTGGATCCCACAGTCTACCAAACTTCCATGAGTTTCCTAAATGAATAAGGGTATGGCTCTATGACAATGCCAAACCTGCTTAGGAACAGCTGCCTTGCTTTTAAAATATGAAACCAGGGATGGGGATGGGATTCAGTTGCCTGACAATCATGAGGCCCTGAGTTCAGGCCCCAGTACCAGATAATTCAGGTGTGGTGGAGCACACCTGTAATCCCAAGGTGCAGGAGGTAGAGGCAGGAGAANCTTAAGTTCAAGATTATCCTTGGTCCGCATAGGGACCTTGAGGCCAGCCTGAGATACACGAGACCCTGTCTCAAAAATAAAAATAATCAAAACACTTCTAAAGCAATTAAAATGAGCCTCCCACACACCTGGGGTGGAAATAGGCACAGTCCACCTGTCCTCAACTTTGGTTTCTGCAGAAATTCTCAAGTAAGAGAATATAAAAACTGCAAACCTTGGAAGAGGACAAAAGCGAAATAGCAACATATTTTGGGAAGTCAGAAAGTAGAGGAATTAGCAGATCTAATTTAACANCTACACATCCCAGAGAAAATTAAGGAAATGAAGCAGTTTCCCCAACAGTGGCAGGGGAAGACTCAAGATTTAGAAAGAAAGGAGCAGTGTCACCGAGAACAGATGTTGTCTGCATGAGAACCCCTGGCTCCCTCCCAACAACCAANCAGTCAGAACTCTTCCTATCCCACCAACAGGCTTATTTTATGGAGAAATGACCCAAGACACCCCAGACTTGTGCCACAGAGATATAGCAAGAATAATACAGTGAGAGCAGACACGGGTCAGGAAGAGACCGCATCCTGAACAGACACCTCCACACTCCACAAGCCATTCAGCCGAGACACTGCTGACAGCCAGGCCTCGTCCCCTGTCACAGGTCAGGTTTCCAGGGGAAAAAAACTTAAGTGGTGGGGGTTGTGTGCAGAGAGATCATTGGAAACAAGCCCAACACCTGTAGANAGGGGCAGGTAGTGACCCGGCAGAAAAGGGAGTAAGTGTGACCAGGAAGGGCTCATTCTCCCCATGGAGAGATCTGGAATGCACCAGCCCTTCAGAGTTGGCCACTTTGAAGCAAGATGCAAGACTTCTGTCCTGTCTATCAAGCCCTCACTGGATGTGGGCTGCTCTGCTGCTGGAGGCAACTCAGAAAAGAAAACAGATAAGGGTTTTCTCATGAGAACACTGCTAATGCAGGCTGGGTGGGTGGTTGGCTTCATCCTCAAAAAGGAAGGATGTCTGTAGGTAATGTGCTGGTAGTGGTTAGATACTGCCACTGCCCTGTCAAACTCACACTTGCTGCCACTCAGAATTAACAACATACTCTAACAGAGAATATGGGCTAGCAATTATATAATTATAATAAAATGACAACTCTTCTCACAAAATGATAGGACTAAGGGTTAGTTTCAGGGCTGGAAGGATGGAAGTGTGGAAGTTCTGGTGTGCTTTTCTAGGTTGAATCTAAGTGAGCTGGATGAGTCCACTTGGAGGAACACAGAGGATCATGGAGACCTAAGCAAGAGGACTGTNTGCGGACTCCAGTCCAGCCAGCCTCAGCCACAAGCCCCAGGTCTCTGTGAGACACTCTGTCTCCAAAAACAAAGTAGATGGCCACCTGAGGAATGACACCTAAAACTAATCTCTGGCTTCCATATGTACACACAAAATACATGTACCTGTACCAGACACACATATGCATACCCACATGCATCTTCACACACACTACACAGATGTGCGCATACATGTTTGCACCTACACAAACACATGCACACACATCCTTCCAAGTGAGCTGCCTCTCCAGTCCAACTGTAAAAATTTGATTCAACGGCATTTGTTTTCATAATTCTGGAGGTCAGAACCCTCTGGGTCCACACCAATGTGCCCTTCTACCTTTCCCACCTGCTGAAGCCACATCCCTTGGCTCATGGCTCTCTCTTCAACCTTCAGAACTAATGGCCTGCCACCTTCTTCTTGTTCTGACTCCTCTTCTACTTCCTTTTGTGTCTGTCTGTCTGTCTGTCTGTCTGTCTGTCTGTATAAATCTCCCCTTTCTAAGGATATTTGTGATTGTATTTAGGGCTCTCTTCACTTACGTCCTTTCTTAAAACTCTTGGGTCAATCATAACAGCAAAACTAAGGTTCAAGGCAGAAAATATCCCAAGGTTCCCAGTTTTCATGTGTGCATACCTTTGGGGAGAACATTATTCATCCTACTTTGGTTGATTATCCAAGATCAATGTCAAAATACTCATCTTAACCCTGCTCACTCATCACCAGTCTGGGTTCCAAACACAAGCAGCCAAACTCAAGGATTTGAAAGAAAAATACCCTAAAATCTAAGCCTAACCATATCCCTAAAAAAAAAAGCATTTTGAAGAGAGAGCAGAAAATTCCATCTCTTAAGAAAGATAGCCGAGTTATAGGAGACTTGGCATCTAGCAGGAGTGCCTAGCCAATCAGATGTTCTGTCAAAAGGCAAAGCTAGAGAATGTCAAATAGACTGAAGGCTTCTGTCTCTATGNAACTGTTGGGAACAGTGCTCCTATAGTTTTAAACTATCTGTCTGGTTTGTCAAAGAGTTAAAAGCCTGTGAGTAAATGTATTCATTTTGAACCTCCTTCCTAACTACTGCCCATCAATTAAATTTGTTATGAGTTTGACCAATCATGCCCGCTCTCTNCACAATATCACCTGACATCCCTTTCCTTTACTATCTTAATACTACCCTTGGAAGGTTTTCACTAAGATATGAGGTAGATTTTTGTTCATCTTCTTAGAATACCACCAGACTTATGCAATCATGTTCCTGTCTACGATGAGGTAACTGGTTTTGTAGAGTGTTAAACATTTGGGATTTGATGGAACCTAGCCTTGAATGTTAACTTCCATCTTTCATCATCAGAGCATATTGAAATGGTCGGAGAAGAGATGGAAACAGATTCTTCCGTGATGGTTGGTTCCATTCTTACAGGTCTTTCTACGGACTGTCTCCTCCATCTCTACTTTCCTTTTTCAGGAAGCACTCAACAAGNACTTGNCATATAAGTAACTCTACAAACATCCCTATTTCAGACTCTCAGAGTAGCGNGGAACAAAGGTGTATGGTGGACANACAGAGAAGTCAGGTGCCTGCCCATGTAACTATGTCCCCTACTGGGTTTCATCCTAACCAGGAACTACACACAGACTACTGGTTACATGAAATGTAATGAGCTAATAGTGCCCCCCAAAATGTGCATCCGTATGTGAACTTCAGGACTTCTCCTTCTCTAGAAATGGAACCTTCAAAGGTAAAACTTGATAAGAATATCACGGTTAANTGGTCTTAAGGTTAGGCTGGTTCAATTAACAATGATGCATTGAAATTATTATCTATCTAGTGACACACAGTGAATGCACTTCCCTTGTTCTGTTGTCTCACAGAAAATATCTTTCCAGGATATTTTCCTGGCTTTCCATTCATTCTTTTGCTAGTAGACAGTTTGTTTTAGTGCTATTGACCTTGCTCACACAGCCTTTCTTGGTCTCCTGCTCTCTTCTCTGACACATCAGCAGCATTCCTACAAGGGTGTCCACCTCTAAGAACAGCCTTTCTCAAATCTTTGTTTCAGGCAGCAAGTTTTTAGAGTCATTAAAGCTAATGAGCGTATTTTTAGGAAACCACTATTTGGGCTAAATTAGCCAAATAACTGATAGGCCATTTCTCTACTCTCATAATCAATCAAGCTGATAAAATAGGGGT
The DNA here is from genome assembly GCA_001675575.1 of Neotoma lepida. NCBI lineage: Eukaryota > Metazoa > Chordata > Mammalia > Rodentia > Cricetidae > Neotoma > Neotoma lepida. Next base: position 105,318 of record LZPO01117242.1, read on the forward strand.
TTTTTCCAAGATTTATTTTAGTTTTTGTTATGTTGTGCATGGGTGTTGCTGTGTGCATATGCAGATGAGTTCAGTGCCCACAGGAGCCAGAAGAAGGTGACAGATGCACCAGAGCTGGAGTTCCACACAGTTGTAAGTCACCTGATATGGCTGCTGGGAACTAAATTCAGGTCCTGTGCAAGAGCAGCAAGCACTCTTAACTGCTGAGCCATCTCTCCAGCGCAAAGAAAATATTGTAACATCAGTTTAACTGCAGGTTTCCAGCTCTGCATAAAGCATAAGCCTTAACTAACTAGTCAGATTGAGATATGAAAAGTTAAAAAACGGTGGCTGTCCCAATACAAGCTCTTGCATCTAATAAAGGTGGTCAGCTGATTTGTCCTTTTTTGGTCATATCTCAGGAAATCTGGTAAGTAAGTGTAAATGTTGTAAAATAAGCATTGGCTCAGAAAATCTCTGTCATGGTTGCACAGAAAGGCAAAGATGAGATGTGGTTTTCAACATCAAGAGACCCAAGGAAAAGAGTGAAGAGCTCTATGCTGAGAAACTACACAGGAGGGCCCAGACCAAGGGATGCCTCCAGCTTGCCACTGGATAGACAACTAATGAGAAAGAGCAAAGTCTTGTGGGAGCGAAGTCCACCTTCTATAAACACCAAGGACAGGCGCCATTCAAAGAGGAGGTAAGAGCACGCATAACTATGGAGGAAGAGTAATCCAGGCGAGCTCATTCCAACAGGGTGTAAAATTCTGCCCAAGAAGGTCAACAAAATCAGGGTGGTGGGGCTGGGGAGATGATTCAATGGGTAAGAGTAAGCACATGGCCTATGTTAGAATCCCCAGAACCCATGATGGAGGTCAGTTCTTTTCCACAGCGTAGACGCTAAATCCCTGATGAGTAAGTTAGCTGTCATCCTCCAGGTGAACCTCTTTGCTTCTCAGCCTTCTTCTCTTCTATTCTCAGCCTTTTCTGNTATCATAATATGTGTTCACTGAGAGCATCCAGCATGCTGGACCCGGGTCCAAGACTCTTAATGGACTTATCTGTCAGTCACTAGATGAAGCAGCTTCACTTTCTATCCCCATTTTACAGATGTGAAAACCCAAGTACCCAGAGATTAGACTGTCTGAAATCACACCCCTGTGAGAAAAATCAATTCTAATACAAAAAGTATGTCTCTGTGCCTACATGCAGAGCCAAGACTCTAAGATTCCTCTCTGTCAATAGATGTTGTGCTCTCCTCACTGTAATGCTGTTGGGAAACTTAAGTACCATTTCAGGATTCATACTGTTATTCAACCAGTGCCTCAGGTGCATGCATCTGACAGGCTCTGATAACAGTGACTGTGACATCTGTTCCAGCCACATCAGCTCCTGCTGAGACCTCATCAGCTGGACTCAATCCCAGACCATAAACCCAATGGGCAGANGACCCAAACCCCAGCAGAAGTATGCAGCCCTGTTCCACTCACCATGTACCTGGAAGCATTGTAGCTTCTGGAAGCTGAGGAAGAAATCCTAAAAGGGGGTGGGGCAAGCCTTAGGAAGAGAGCAAGAAAATCAATAGGAGGGTGGATCTTTCAAGAGTCCCTGGGTATGAAAAGAGAGAGAGAGACAGCAGCAGGGCATGCTGGAGGGTGGACTTCAGTGGCTGAAGTGTCTACCATTGACCAACAAGGTAAATCAAATCTGCTGCCAATACATTCTTCTGCTGTCCAGATAAAAACGGCAGACTAAGCCGCTGAACTTTCACCCTTCACCCCCGCTCTTCAAGCCAAAGTACAGATTAAAAAAAATCAATAACCCCAATCGATGGGAAAATATTTTTAGTCTCTAACTGAACGATATGTTTTGACAAGGCCAAGGAGGAGCACAAAAGGATGGCAAAAGATAAAAGGCAGAAAATTAGGAATTTTCTTTATTGGGTAAGGTGGAAGCAGCAGCCACTCTCTCTTACCCCAGTGACACTCGTCCAAATTATCTTGCAGTAAAGAAATAAAGTGTAAGGAGATGGATTTACGGAAAAAAAAAATGGAATGACTCACCACCAAGCACCTTAAAACCTGTGATTGCTACTGTTTTCTGCTGCCATTTCCAAGAAGGCAATCTAGACACGCCTCCGTTCAGAACACAGTGGAAGGAAAGCAAGTCCCCAGTGTGGACAGAGCAAACAATGAATCTGCAGAGCCCTCTGCCTCCACCCCAACCTGAGATCACATCCACCACTAAACACGTCANAAAGTGTTTAGAGTCCTCCCAATTTGGCTCCATTTCCTCACAAATATCCACTGTTTTTCATAACCCAGGCCCCTTGAGGCGCTTTCATAACTGAGCAAATTAAACACATCGTATCACTGGGTCCTGTGCAGCCTTGAGCGGTGATTTATTTTTGTGCATCGCCTGAGCCGGCTGTATTTCCTAAAATTATTTCACTTTTTCCCACCTCTATTGAATAAAAGTGATGAAGAAACATGATACCCAGAAGGATATAAACAGGAATCGCACAGCAAGGTTGTTTGTTTTCACACAAGAAAATCCTGGAGCCGGGGAACAGCCTCAGCAACCAATTAACATGTTCAATTATTTATCCCCATCACAACTGGTAAAGAGATAGATTTATGGGATTCAAAATCTATATAAACCCGATAGACTGAGGTTGGGAGCACCAGCAGCNCATTTTGCTTATTTATGCATTTTCCCCTCTGATATCAATACCCCATCTGGTGTCCCATGGCCTCTGAAGTGAATTTAATGACAGTCATTTGACTACAATTCCATATTTG
>LZPO01117243.1:8455-18499 GCA_001675575.1 Neotoma lepida
ATATATATATACATAATTATATATATATACATATATATATACCAAAATAATCTTCATGAAGTAAGAAATTATCTCTGATAAATACATATGTATGGGGTTCTTAATAGATCTTTGGTGCTTCTTTATGCTACTCTGCAGGGCTGACTTTACACTTTCTCTTTTTTTCTACCTGAAACAACTCTGGCCCCTTGTTTTTGAGGTCGGTGTCAAATATTGAACAAGAAATCATCAATTAAAACTGACAAGTGATAAGAAGGCACCAACTGCTAGACAGTTGTAAAACCAGCCGGTCTGCTTCCTCCGAAAATGGCAGACAGAGGCTATGCCTTCAATAGGATGATCTGTTTCTGAAAGGATTATTTATAATAAAAGGGTTTCTTCCTCTTCATAAGGAATATAAACACAAACATATGAAAAAATCATGAAGCTTCCTCTAGTTTTGTATGTCTCGCTGACATGCTGACCCAAGTCCAAAGACAGAAATAAAAGGCTTTGATTAAGGTACAGATAACAGCGGCCTTCCGTGGGTTTCCCCACNCTCACTTTTCCTTTACAGAGATAACAAACGAAAGTGTGGTGACTAGGTGCATCTGCTCTGCTCNGGCTCATTCATTAGAAGCAATTTCCCACTGGGGCTNGCCTTTCCTCTTTTCATCACCCTCCCTTGTTGGTGAGATCCCTGTTTGACATAGTCTTTTGGGAATATCTTTAAATTTTAAAATACACGTACGCCTTGATCCTGGCACTTGTATGAATATTTCTGCAGAACTGATTTTGAGAAAGAGAAGTCAGCCCTGACATACATGCATGGCCTGGTGCTTACAGCTGGGCCATGTTACTGCCACGTGCTGGCCTGACACCCACATGGGGACTCTGTTGGACAGAGACCTCTTCTGGAACACCAACATCAGACAGTCAATTTGAAACTGTGCTGAGGGGAGAGTAAAGCAAGTATAAGTCTAGAAAACAGAGAGCACTTCATGAACCTTTCCCCAAGTCACCCAGCCAAAATTCACACTGTGTAGGATCTTCCTAGTTCCTGAAATGGTCCCATATGATCCCATGTTGCAAGAGGTCTCCATTATTTCAACAGGTAGTATTTGTAGTAAACAATACAAACTATTTGAATGTGAATATAAAAACAGTCTAATAGGTTACAGCATACTATTCTACGAAGTAGTCTCTCTTTTTTTAGATTACAATATAATTCCATTTCTCCTTCCCATTCCTCCCTCCAAACCCACTTATATACCCTTCCCCACTCTCCTTTGAGTTCATNGTCTCTTCTTGCACTAGTTGTTATTGAGTGAATATATGTATATACACTTATATTACTAAATATAACCTATAAACCAGCTTAACACCTAATGAAAATCTAGACACACTCTTTTTGGAGTAAAGAAGATAAAGGGGTATTATAATGAAAAAGAATACGCAAGTTAAATATCAATGACAAAGAATAAGATGCCATCTCATTAAAGAAAAGCAAACAAGTTTGTGTTTCTGAAAAAGATTCTGGAGGAATTACATCAAACCCTTAACAGCAACACAGGACGGTGCAAAAAGGAAATGTCTACAAGTCAACTCCTGTGCATTCATTTTGTTTAAATTTTACCATGTTTTACAAAATTTACATTTTTTAATGATTTATTTTTATTTTATATGCATTGGTGTTTTACTTGAATGTGTTTGTGTGAGGGTGTCGGATTCCCTGAATCTGAAGTTACAGACAGCTGTGAGTTGCCATGTGGGTGCTGGAAATTGAACCTGGGTCCTCTGGAAGAACAGTCAATGCTTTTAACCACTGAGCCATCTCTCCAGCCCCTAAAAATTACATTTTTAATTTCAATAAATCTATAATGTTTAAAATTGGCTCAGGACTGTGTAAAGAACTAAATAACATAAATACTGGCCTCTCAGTGAATAGACTCTTTGTATACATATATAATGTGTATAAGTATATGTATACATATATAATGTGCATATGTGTATTTTATATGTGATGCACACACTCTTTGATCTGTCTGTCTATTTACATCATAGAAGTCATTGTGTGTGTGCAGGTGTAGGTGCATGCTTGTATACAGCGTGTGCATGCAGCGTGCACAGGTGTAGGTACATGCTTGTGTGCATGTGTTTAGAGGCCTAGGTTGACATCAGGTATCTTTCTTGATCACTCTCCACACTGTTTTTGAAGTATAGCCTCTTACTAATCACAGAGCTAATTGATTCAGCTAGTCTGACTGGTCGATGAGATCCAGGGATCTTTCTGTCTCCCTCCCTCAACATGAGGTTACAGCTGCACAATACCACACTCAGCTTTTATTTGGGTACTAGGAATCTGAATTCAAGTCTTTATGTCATCTACCAACTAAGCTATCACCTCAACCCCCTTATTATATTTCTGTAATATTCAGTAATACAGGTAATCTGAAATTACTCATTTTTATTGGTTAAAATTGCTTTATGCTTTTTGTTGTGATTTATTTAGGGTCATGATTAGTTGACAAATAGATGATAGAGTCCCTGAAATTGAAAATATTGTAAGGCGAAATGCATTTGATGCATCCAACCTCCAAGCAGCCTAATTCATCACAACAGCGCATTGAGAGTACACACTGTTCACCCCCCTGGTCTTGGCTGACTGCAGGATGCAGCTCACTGCTGCTGCTGTGCATCACAAGAGTGGCAAATGGCACACCCCTAGCCTGAAAGGTCAAAGCTCAAAGTCCAGTCACTACTTAATGTTTTTCACTTTTTCTCCTGTCACAAAGTGGAGAAATCCTAAGCTGAATCATGATGGGGGTGTGGGGGTGTGTTTCCTTGGATACTTGTGTCTTCATCATATCACTTTTATGTCCTTGGCATGGAGTAATAGAAGCCAGTTTGGATATTCAATGTGTATGGGCTATTTTCAATTAAATACCTACCAACCTAATTTCTCTCAAAATAATTTCTANTAATACTACATTGAGAACAAATTACCCCTTGAATCCCAGACACCAATAGAGTTCTTTAAATTCTTTCAAATAGACATAATCTGTTTTTATATTATTTGCCTTTCTTTTACATAAAGGATGTTGAATTTATGTGTGTTTATTCATTAATAATTTTGAATTTACTTTTCTGTTTTCATAACTTTTGTACAATTTTTATTTTAAGTCATCTTGTTAATCATTTACAAGAAACTTCACATGTTGTATCTTTAACTTTCATTGCCATCCAAGTTTTTTTTTTATTACCTTGGTTTTGATATTTTGTTATTTAAAAAGATTTCATGTGATTAAATGTGTATTNATTTTTCATGATTTAACAATTCTTGAGATTTTGTTTTAAAACTCTCTGGCTGGAGAGGTGGCTACATGGTTATGAACACTGCTCTTGCAGAAGCCCCAGGCTCAATTCCTAGTAACTACACAGCAGCTCACAACAATCTGGAACTCCAGTTCCATGAGATCCACCCTCTTTGGCCTCTGTGGGTTTCTGCAGGCATGTAGTGTACCTATACTAACACAGGCACACATACATACACACAAACTGAATAAATAACCTTTTCACTAGTACTTTAACATTTAGTCACTAGTGTTATCTTTTATATTTAGGTTTTCATCCTATCATAATTTATGTTCTGTTGCTGTTTATTGCTCATTTGTTTTTTTGTTTGTTTGTTTGTTTGTTTTGGCAGTACTAGGAATTGAATCTGGTGCCTCATGCAAACACCCTACTACTGAGCAACAAGCCTAGATCCTCTGCTGTTTTCCCGCTTGAGCCAAGGCATGACTACATCTCTTAGGCTTGTCCTTGAACTTCCCCCATTTGCCCAGAAGACATTGAATTTGCAAGCCTCTTGCCTCAGCTTGCCATATAGCTGTGGTTACCAGCTCTGCTTCTGGGCTCAGCTGTGTTCTGAGTTTCATAAAAGACAGATCTTCTATTATATTCCAAATGGATCACCAATAATGCCAGTTATTTACATATGTGCTNTTTCTGGTGGGACTAAGCAGGAACAAATGTACTACTAATGAGAAGCTCCTGGGTGATTGTGTCCCAGAGATGCTGGCCAGGTGGGAGTCAGTTCCAAATAAATGCACAATTGAGTTATAGCTTTGGATTTCACAAGCAGCAGTTCATTCCAGCCAAGCTAATACATTGTTGTCTGGCACTTTAGGATAGATAAAAGAAACATGTTATCTATCATATCATATCCATAAGAAAAAAAAGAACCTGGGCGGGGGAGGGAAGTGGTATGGATGATGAATCTCCCTGTGCTGTCACATCTTCTGAACCCATTCAGTGGGAAGGCCAGTGACATTTCTTGATCCCCAGGCCCTGCCACCTTGCTTTTGGTACAAACAAACAAGCCCAATATTGCATTTTTGTGTGTGTGAAGAAGCAGCTCCCTAATCTGCTACACCGGCAACAAACTCCTCTCCCCAAGAAGAGGGGATTTAAAAGGGTAGATTGAAAAGAAAGTGTCATGCCAAGGGCCCAAGCCCCACCCATGANGGACAGCCCGATGCCCTGGCCTGGATCACAGCCTGATCTTGACTCCATCAGGAGNCAAGCTGAGGATTTCCTTCTACTGAGCAGCTCCTACTTTGACTATAACCAGACCANATACTGAAGAAAGGTTAGAAATGTTAATNTTTCCTTTAAACCACAGAAAGACGAGCCTCAGATCCTTGCTTCTCTTCTGTCAGGTATCTGCTAAATAAGACTCTAGACCATACAGTTATTATCTTGAATGTCCACAAGCTCATACCAAATGTAAAAATCATAATCATTACTTTCTTTTATTAAAAATAAATTCTTTTGCCGGGCGGTGGTGGCGCACGCCTTTAATCCCAGCACTCGGGAGGCAGAGGCAGGCGGATCTCTGAGTTCGAGGCCAGCCTGGGCTACCGAGTGAGTGCCAGGAAAGGCGCCAAAGCTACACAGTGAAACCCTGTCTCAAAAAAAACAAAATAAATAAATAAATAAATAAATAAATAAATAAATAAATAAATAAATTCTTTTCTCATACACTATATCCTGATTCCAGATTTCCTCCCTTTACTCCTTCCATTTCTTCCCACAGCCCCTCCCATCTGGATCCACTCCCTTTCTGTCTCTCATTTTAAAAAAATGGGCTTCTAAGAGGTAACAACAAAACATAACAAAATAAAATATAATAAGCTAAAACAACAACAACAACAAAAAATCACATTGAAGTTGGATAAGGGAAATCAACAAAAGGAAAAGGGCCCAAGAACAGGCACAAGAATCAGAAAACCACTCCTTCACACACTGAGGAATCCCACAGGAACACTAAACTAAAAGCTATAACATATGTTCAGAGAACCTGGTGCAGACCNGTGTCAGCCCTGTACTTGCTGNGTTCATATGACCCTTGTTCAGTTGATTTAGAGGGACTTGTTCTCATGGTGTCCTCCATCCTCCATCCCTCCTGGCTCTTACACTCTTTCTGCTTCCTCTTCCATAGGGTTCACTGAGCTCTGAAGGGTACGACTTGATGGAGACATCTCCTTTAGAGCTGTTTGTTCTAAGCGCTCTCTCTCTCTCTCTCTCTCTCTCTCTCTCTCTCTCTCTCTCTCTCTCTCTCTCTGAATAATGTCTGCCGTGGGTGTCTGTATTTGTTCCCATATGTTGCATGGGGAAGCTTCTCTGATGATAGCTGAATAACACACTGACCTATGAGTATAGCAGGATATTATTAGGAGTCATTTTATTGTTTTCATTTTTAGACCAGTAGTGTTTGGTTTTACCCTAGGTTTCTAGGATATCTACTCTCTGGTTCTTGATTACCCAAGCAGTATTGAGTACAGGTTTCATCTCCTGGAGTGGGCTTTAAGGAATATTGGACATTCGGTGGTTACTCCCACTAGCTTTGTGCCAACATTATCCTAGCATATTTTGCAGGATGGACATATTGTAGGTCAAAGGTTTTGTGGCTGAGTTGGTGTTTATGTTTCTCTTTTGGTAGCCTGTAGAGTATCTTCCCATATCAAAAACACTAGAACATAGGAGTGAAGGCTCCATGTAGGCACCAGCTGGATTTCTCCATGTTCAATGAGTTTTGTGGATGTTGTCCTTGGCAATGGGGCCCTGTTGTCAGTTTGCAGAGAACAATCTTTTGTCTTAGCAACTGCATNAGTTGTTTGAGGATTTCCATGGGATACCCTTGACCAACAACTCAATTGAATATAACTCAGTCCCTCCACCAGAAGCTTCACCCTACAACAATAGATGGCCAGTTAAGACTTCCTATCATTTTACTAGGAGACCTCATTAGGATCACTTTCACACATTCCAGGAAGTTTCCACTTCACTAGGTTTCCACCCCACCCCTCAAATTCCCCTCAATTCCAGTCATCTATCTCCCTGTACTCCATCTCCTCCCACCTGATTTCTCCCCGATTCCTGTCCCCACCTGCCACGAGTCCACTCTTAAAATCTATTCTATTTTCCCTCCCAGGGAGATCCATGCATTCCCCCAGAGCCTCTCACTTTACCTAACCTCTCTGGGTAAAGAGATTGTTGCTTGGATATCATTTACTTAACAGCTAATATTCGTTCATAAATGATTAAAGGCCATATTTATCTTTTCAGTTTCCTAAGATTTCATTTATTAATTAGTGCTTGTGCTATGAATATTCTGTTCAGAAAATCGTCCCCTGTGCCAATGAGTTCAAGGCTATTCCCCACTCACTCTTCAGCCAGGTTCAGTGTATCTGGTTTTATATTGATATCTTTGATCGATTTGGAGTTGAGTTTTATGCAGGGAGATAATTATGGATCTATTTACATACTTCTACATGCAGTCATCCACTTTAACTAGTATGATTTGTTGAAGATACTATATTTTTTTACAGTGTGTATTTCTGGCTTCTTTATCAAAGCTCAGGTGTCCATAGATGTGTGGATTTATGTATGTGTCTTCAATTTGTTTGCATTGATCAATGTGTCTGTGTTTATGCCAATATTATGTGGTTTTTATTATTACAACTCTATAGTACAACTTGAAATTGGGAAACCTCCAGCAGTTCTTTTGTTTTCAGGATTGTTGTAGCTATCCTGGCTGTTTTTGTGTGTGTGTTTCTATATGAAGTTGAGAATTATCCTTTGAAGATTTGTGAAGAATTATGTTGAAATTTTGATGGGATTGCACCGAATCTGTAGATGGCTTTTGGTAGGATGGTCATTTTCACTATGTTAATCCTACCAATCCATGATCATGGGAGATCTTTCCATCTTCTATTCTCTTCTCCAATTTCTTCAAAGACTTGAAGATTTTATTATACAAATGTTTCACTTGCTTGGTTAGAGTTGCCCCAAGAGATTTTATATCATTTGTGGCTATTGAGAAGGGTGTTATTGCTCTGATATCTTTCTCAGTCTGTTTGTCATGAGTATATAAGAGGGCTACTGATTTTTTTGAGTTAATCTTGTATTCAGCCACTTTGCTGAAGTTGTTTATCAACTGTAGGAGTTCCTTGGTAGAAATTTTAGGATCGCTTATGTATGTTATCATATCATCTGCAAATAATAATACTTGACTTCTTCCTTTCCAATTTTTATCCCATTGATGTCCTTCAGTTTTCTTATTATTCTAGCTAAAACTTAAAGTACTTTATTGAATAGAGAAAGAGAGAGAGTGGACAGCCTTTTCTTGTTCCTGATTTTAATGGAATTTCTTTGAGTTTCTCTCCATTTGATTTGATGTTGCCTATAGGCTTGCTGTAAATTGCCTTTATTGTGTTTATGTATGTCCCCTGTATATTTTTATCATGAAGGGGTATTGCATTTTTGTCAAAGGCTTTTTCAGCATCTAAGGAGATGATCATGTGATTTTATTTCTTTCAGTTTGTTTATATGGTAGATTACATTGGTTGATTTTCATATGNGGAATCATGAAGCCTACTTGATCACAGTGGATGATCTTTTTGATGCATTCTTGGGCTTGATTTGTGAGTATTTTATCAAGTATTTTTGCATCTATGTTCATAAGGGACATTGGTTTGTAATTCTTTCTTTGTTGAGTCTTTGTGGTTAGGGTATCACAGTAACTGTGGCCTCATAAAATGAATTTGGCAATGTTCCTTCTGTTTCTATTTTGTGTAATAATTTGAGGAGTTATTGGGGTTAGCTCTTCTTTGAAAGTCTGGTAGAATTGTGTGTTAAAACCATCTGGCCCTGGGCTTTTTTTGGTTNAGAGACTTTTAATGAACAAGCACAAATGAGAGACCAGGTATTTATACATCGGTATAATGTATACATTATTATACATAATCACAAATGGTACATTGACCATTTATGAATCTCTGAATTAACACTACCCACTACAAAAGCTTCTCTGAACAAAGTTAATAGGAGTACCAATCTATGGGTATAAACATAAGTGTTTATAATGAAGTTTGAAAGCACTGCCATTTAACAAGACAACATAGATTCCCCCTAGAGCTTATGATCTTCCAAGTCATATGTTTTTGACCAGGTATATGGTAGCACCAAGCATGAAATCCCTCCTGTGAATCAGCCTCATATCTAATCAGAAAGTGCTTGGTTACCCTCATAACATGCTACTACTACATTAGTGAGTACATCACCAGCAGCAAGTTGGTGTAGTATCAAGCACTATGTAGGACCATTTCCCAGCAGGCTACATAGCACTTTGGCACTGTGTAAGTTAGCCAATAGGGAAAGTTAATTGGGTTATTTTCTCCATATCTTACATTCAAAGTGAGTGGTGTCCTCAGCAATAGAGTCTTGCCATTTAGTGTGGTATGCAACCAAGAGCAATGACTTGTGTTACTTGGGGTGCCTCTGGGGACTCTCTGANCAATAATTTGTACAAAAGCATCCTATACTTGGCACTGAGGTCTTTATTTAATAAGCTGTGTCTTCTGGAAGCAGCATTGTCTATCCATACAGGGTACTTTTGTTTTTTAAAAAAAAGCTTTTAAAAACACATACATATGTGCCCACATAGATAGACACATAATTTTTAAAATATGATTACAAACTAGAGGATTTACACAAGAATTCTTTGTGTGCACTTAGTTTTGAACCTTGAACATGAAATGTCCCCACGGGCTCGCATGTTTGTATGCATGTTCTCCAGAGTATTACAGTATTTGGAGAGGCTATGGAACTTTCGGAACTCCTTGTCTGGCTGTGAGAAGTGGATTACTCAGAGTAAGGCTTGCAGGTCATATCCCTTCCTGGTTCTGACTGGAGCTGTCTGCTCGGTGTCCACAAGTGTGACTTGTGTTCCCACTGTCACGTCTACTCTACCATGATGGACTGAGAGTTCCTGAAGCTGTGAGACAAGTCTTCCCTCCCTTAAGTTGCTCCCTAAGTCAGGTATTTGGACACAATTGACCATGAACTAGGACTCCTAAAACAAGTTGACTGTAAACATCATTGCTTTTAACTTTTACCTTTTCAACACTTAGCATGATGTTTGCTAATTTTGTGGGGTTTTTTTTTTTAACTTTTTAAAGAAAGGCCTGACTCTGTAGCCCAGGCTGGCCTGGTACTTGTTATGTAGCCTGTACTAACACAACATTCTCCACAAGCCTCTCAGATACTGGCATTCCATGCATGTGCCACTATACCCAGCATCCCTTGAGCTTTATAATTCAAGTTGCTTTAGAAACCAATGTACAGTTTTAACTAGTAGGGAAACAAAACTCATAACTTGGTATGGAACAGGACAAAAAGGAAGAAACAATTACATGAAACAACAAATATAAATATATTTGTAGTTATATTGTATGTAGTACTACTTAATCAGAAGCAGCACTTTCCTGGGGGGGGGGGACATAATAATCTAACAGGTCCATGAACTTGAGAACAGAGCATCATTATCTGTCTAATCAAGGTAAAATAAGTGTCCCAAATAAAATGAACTTTAATTATGATCTGTTTGCAATCATAAAATGTAGAGCAAATCTTAAACAGTCTTATTAATTGAAAACACCAGGCTAGGTATTGGGATAAATTCTGAAAGGTCAGAGAAACAGAACAAGCCACAGCCAACCT
>LZPO01117243.1:23574-59362 GCA_001675575.1 Neotoma lepida
TTTTTTTGATGAAATGAGTTTTTATGAAAAGCTAAACTAGGTTGAAGCATTATAAGGTCCGGTGTCAATTTGTTAGAGAACACTGAGAAGTATTTCTCAGATATTTGACTAGCTTATGAAGGATGTAATGACTTGTGTGGTTTACATGAAATATATATATTTCAAATAGTCTTTGTCCCAAATATCTGTGTATTAATGAAATAAGTAGGATTTTCTAATTGTAGGAAGTAGGGGGGTTTGCTTAATAAAATTTAAAGTGCTTCTATTTCCACTTTTTAATAGTTTTTCCTACATCTCCAAATCTAAACAAAAACTGGTTAACTAATTCATCATGTGAGTCCATCTAACTAATTTTTAAGCATAAGGAATCCACTAAAGTCCTAGTGTCTATAAATATTTTCATTTAATGCTGTATTGAAGCATTTTGGTTAAACCACTGCTTCCCCCCAATATATCATTCTAATAATAATATCAGTAATAATCAGAGAAATGCTAATCTGAACCATAATGAGATAGTAAGTTAAACAGCCAGAGTGAACTGTTATTTTCAAAAGAATGGTGATAGGTATGTGGAGAAAAGAGAATCCTACATATTTTCAGTGGGAATGTAAATTAGTGTAATTTTAACAGAAAATAGTATAAATATTTGTCAAAAATTAAAAACATAACAACCGTAAACCTAACAATTCACATTTTTCCTTTGTGCTAAGGATAAGGCTCGGTATCTCAGTATTTACCCAGAATACTCAAAGCTCTAAAACTTTGCTGCACTGAGCTACACCTTACCCCACACACATTTGAAGTGTATGGTGAAAGAAATTGACATCAGGATTCCAAAGAGAAGTATACACCCCTGTGTTTGTGGTAGCATTATTTATAATAGCTCAAGCAAGTAAGAAATAAGAATTCCCATCAGTAGATGAATGAATTCAATGTGAAATAAATGTAATATGAAAAGCAGTGTCCATCTAGAACAGAATATCATTGAGCTAAAGGAAGGAAGGAAGGAAGGAAGGAAGGAAGGAAGGAGAGAGAGAGAGAGAGAGAGAGAGAGAGAGAGAGAGAGAGAGAGGAAGAAAGGAAGAAAGGAAGAAAGGAAGAGAAATCCCACTACTCCTGTTGTTGGAGACCCAGGGTTTGGAGTTCCACTAGTCCTTCTCCACCCTCCTTTCAGCTATTCCTTCTAGCCCATCTCCAACCCTTATGGCTCCCCACTTATCTGCAGAGTAGCTCTTGTGCTAGCTAGTTTTAATGTCAACTTGACACAAGGTGAGGTCATCTGGAAAAAGGAATCATAATTGAAAAGACTCTTCCACGAGAATGGGCTCCAGAGCATCTTCTTGGTTGATGATTGATGGGGGAGGGCTCAGCCTATCCTGGGCAGATGCCCTGCGGTTTGTAAGAAAATAAACTAAGTAAGCCATGAGGAGCAAGCCAGTAAGCANCACCCTTCATGGCCTCTGCATCAATTCCTGACTCCAGACTCCTGCTGTTTGAGTTCCTGTCTGACTTACCATGGTGATAAAAATGTGATGTGGAAGTGTAATCCGAATAAACTCTTTCCTCCTCAAGTTGCTTTTGGTCATGATATTTTATCATAAGACAGCTCTCTATTAGGGACCCCACAGATGCCACATTTGGCTGGGACACGGGTTAGCAACATCTATCCTCCTCCTCGGCCCCTCCATTATGACCTCTAAGACATGCTCTTGGTCTTGCTGCTATCTGCAGCATTAGCCCCTCCTCCCAGTCAACTCCATTCTCTGGGGANTTGGCCTTTTGGTACAGACTCAGGNCCAGGATTCCTCCTGGTTCTTCCCTGTTTAACCATTCCTTCCCTTTTAGTCATTCANTCTAGACCATCTCCTGCTTACTTGGCTTGCTCAGCCTGCTTACTTATAGCATCCAGGATGATCAGCCTGGAAGTCGCACTGCCCACAGTGAGCTGGACCCTTCCACATCAAACATAATTAAGAAGATGCATCATCAGCTTGCCCACTGGCCAATCTGGTAGTAACATTCTCTCAACTGAGGTTCCTTCTTCCCAAATGACTCTANCTTGTCTCAAGTTNACATACAATTAGCCAGAATCTTTGTTTAGAATTATCCCAAGATACATATTTTTGAGGTTATTGTAAAAGATCCTGTTTCTGTGATTTCTTTCTCAGTCCATTTGTCATTCTTATGTAGGAAGACTACTGATTTTTGTGTGTTAATTTTGTAAACTGCTACTTCTCTGAAAGTGCTTATCAACTGTATAAGTTCCTGGGTGAGGTCTTTAGGGTCTTTAATGTATCAAATGTACCATCTGCAAATATCTTGACTTCTTCCTTTCCAACTTGTATCTATTTGATTGCCTTCAGTTGTCTTGTTGCTCTAACTACGAATTAAAGTACTGTATTAAATAGATATGGAGNGAGAGGATACCCTTCCTTGTCTTGTTCCTGATTTTAGTAGAAATTCTTTTAACTCTCTCTGTTTAAAGTTGATGTTGGCATTGAACTTGCTATAAATTGCTGCTATTGTGTTGAAGTATGTTCCTCATATTCCTAGTCTCTCTGGGACCTTTATCATGAAGGGATGTTAGATTTTGTCACAGACCTTTTCTGCATCAATGAGATGATCTGTGGTTTTTATGTCTTAGTTGTTTATTTGGTAGGTTACATTTATTGATTTATATATATTGAACTATCCCCACACATCTCTCAAATGAAACCAACTTCATCATGGTAGATAATCTTTTTGATGTGTTCTTGAACTCAGTTTGCAAGTGTGTTATTGAGATATTTTATATCTATGTTAATATGGTATATTTGTCTATACTTTTCTTTTTGATTGCATCATTGTACAGTTTTTATATCAGGGTAATAGTTGCTGAGTAAAAATAATTAGGAAGTGTTCCTTCAGTTCTATGCTACAGAATAATTTGAGGAATTTTGTCATTAGTTCTTATTTGAATGTCTGGTAGAATTANTATTTTAATATCTGACAAAATAGACTTCTATATGTGTTTCTTGTACTTTTTCTTTGGCTCTATTTGTTGTTCNCTTGCTTGTTTTGTCCTATTCAAGTTTGTCTGTTTTATTTTATCTTATTTTATTATTTTTTAATTTTTCTTTATCTTTTAGATGCTTTCTTGTTTTCTAATGAAAGAGAACAAGAAAGGGTCTGGATTTGGGTGAGTGGAGAGGTAGGTAGGATCTGGGAGAAGTTGGGGGTGGGAAACGGTAATTAGAATTATTGCATGAAAAAATCTATTTTCAACAAAAGAATAAAAATAAATAAAAAAATAAGATGAAAAGGAATAAGGTTGAGCAAGCCATGAAAAGCANGTCAGTGAACAGGGCTCCTTCATGACTGCTGCATCAGTTCCCGCCTCCAGATTCCTCCTTCTTTGAGTTCTTTCCCTGTCATCCCTTCATAATGGATTATTACAATTGTAAGCTGAAATAAACTCTTTCCTCCCCTTGTTGCTTTTGGTCATCGTGTTTTATCACAGTGATAGAAACCCTAACTAAAGACACTGATCAGTGAAAGGCTTGTATAATAAAATCTTTGGGACACTGACAAAAGAAATCGAAGGAGCCACCAGAACATGGAAAGACCTTTCATGCTCATGAATTCTAGGATTCATATTATGAAAATGGCCATTCTACCAAAAACAATCTATAGATTCAATGCAATTCTCAACACAGTTCTTCACAGGAAATGAAAACACAATCTTCAACTTCATATGGAAATACACAAAAAAATCACAGCTAAAACAATCCTGAAATACAAAAGAACTGCTAGATGTTACCATCCCAGATTTCAAGTTGTACTACAGAGCTGTAGTAATAAAAACAGCATGATAGTAGCACAAAACAGATATGTTGATCAGTAGAATAGTATTGAAGATCTAGTTATAATTCTACACAACTACAGGCATCTGGGTTTAAACAAGAAGCTAAAAATACACTGCAGAAAAGACAGCATATCCTACAAATAGTGCTGTCAAACTGGATGGCAGTATGCAAATAAGTGAAAATACATTCGTATCTATCACCCTACACAAAACTCAGGTCCAAGTGGATCAAGGTCCTTGCAGTGGTTTGAATGGAATGGCCCCCATAGACTCATGTATTTGAATGCTTGGAGTGGCAGTATTAGGAGGTGTGGCCTTGTTGGTATAGATGTGGTTTTATTGGAGGAGTAGGTTGGGCTTTGTGGTCTCAGAAGCTCAAGTTCAGCAGACCAGTTCTCTGTCTGCTGCCTGAGGATCCAGAAGTAGAATCCTCAGCTCCTTCTCCAGCACCATATGTGTCTGCATGTTGCCATGCTTCCTGCCANGACAACAATGGACTAAACCTCTGAAACTGTAAGTCAGCCCCAATTAAATGTTTTCCTTTGTAGGAGTTGAAGTGGTCATGATGTCTCTTCACAATAAAATCTAACTAAGACAGTCTTCAACATAAGACCAGATCTTTAATCTGANAGGGAAAAAAAGCTGGGAATAGTCTTGAACTCATTGACACAGTAAAGGATTTTCTGAACAGGACACCAATGACACAGGTACCAATACTAACAATTAATAAATGGGCCTCATGAAGGTAGAAAGCTCCTTTACAGCAAAAAGCAACATCATTTGAGCAAAGCAGCAGCCTACAGAATGAAAAAAAAATTACCAATTATACATCTGTTAGAGGGTTAGTTCTAGAATAAACAAAGAATACCACCACTAAACAACCACCTGAACATTAATGAAACCGATAAACCAACTAAAAATGGGGCATAGAAATTAACCAAGAGTTCTCAAAAGATAAAACGTAAAACACAAATGCCTGGGGAACATTTTTTTAAAGTTCAATATCCTTAGACATCAGGGAAATTAAAATTAAAACACCTTTGAGCTTTCACTTTACCCCAATCAGAGTGGCCAGGATCAGCAAAATAAATGATATCACATGCTGGCAAGAATGCAGGAAATAGAAAGAATTTATTCCTTGTTGGTGGGAATGCAAACTGGTACAAACACAATGGAAGTCAGTGTGGAGGTTCCTTAAAAAGTTCAAGATTGATCTACCACAAGATCTTGATAACTCTTGAGCACATACCCAAAGACTTTACATCTTACTATAGTTACTTGATCATTCATGTTCATTGCTACTCTATTTATAATAGCCCCAAATTGACAACAGCCTAGATACTCATAAACAAATGAATGCATACTTTCAAGAAACTTGATTCAAGATGGCGGGGNCTGGGGGAACATGGATCTGATCCGAGGAGGCTGAGAGACCCACGNAGGCTTCAAGGGGGAGATGTGGCAGTGGAGGGTGAGTCTGCAGAGCACCCAGTATCTCAGGAACAAAGTTTTAAAACGGTAGGTCTTATGAAATTGGAGAGATGCCAGAGATGGCAGAACTGAGCCACACAATGGCGACAGGTACGGGAGTAAGAAACTAAAGATGCAGCAGTGATGGGTACGGAAGTGTAGCTACAACGGACAAAGGAGTGTGTCATTGCGGAGTAGGGCAGGCCCTTGGCTGACTGGGAGGCTCNGGCCAGTGGGTCTAGCCTGAAGCACGGAACTGAACCTGCTGCATCTTGTGCTGCTTGCCTGAGGGCAGGGAGGTATGCAAGAGCCTGGGGCTCATGTGGGTTCTGTCCCCAGATGTAATGCCCGGCTGCAAGATCACCCTGACTCTGGACAACAACAAGATATCCGAGATGAGTCTCAGTGATAGTCCAGTATTTATGGTGCTTCAGAAATCAAAACCCTTGGAGCAGGTCAATGACTTGTTGCAGTAAGTATTTGCATGTAAAACTGAGCAAAAAATATACTGTGTCACACACAGCAGAGTGCAAGGCCACTTTGATGAATGACTGTGCGATGGAGCAATGGGAAAGATGGCAGAATGGAGAGGCGAACATGCGGCAGGGAGAGGCAGAACTAGAGACATGGCAGCAGAGACAAGTACGAGAGTGCCACTGTGGCAGACAAAGAAGCATGTCATCGCCCAGTAGGGTAGGCAGGGTGGTGTGCAGCAGCCTGAAGCTCATGCAGGTTCTATTCCCAAATGCACTGTCCAGCTGCACGATCAGCCCNGCTCTCAGCAACACCAAGATATCCCTGAATTAAGCATCCTCAAAAGACCTCCATGGCCCGTGCTGCCAGAGGAACCATGTTGACTTCCTTGGTCTGTGCTGCTACCACCACCAGAGGCCATTTTGAGGTCCTTGGTCTATGCTGCTCTGGCTTTGACGGCCAAGGAAGCTTTTTTTTGCAGTGGCATCAGTGTCTGCAGACTCATAATTGAGAATGGAGAAACATTGAAGGCTTCTATGACAACCCACCATCCCACCCCCCTGCACTCCCCCGCCAAAAAAAGAAAAAAGAAACAATCCAGACAGGAAGCCACTGAAGAGACTCCTTAAAATTTTTTATAAAGATGCTAAAGTGCAGGTCTTCAGTTGATGGCTTCTATAAAGGGGTGAGATGCCAATAGGATGAAGGGTCCCAGAGATCCTCCAGTAGGAAAAGTGATGGTGTGGGAAGGTACAAGGTCCCTGCCTTTCTCTGACTGCCCGAGGGTAGGAGAAAATGCCAGGAGGGCCTGCTCAGTCAAATGATGTGAAACAGCATNCAAGAGGCCTTGGCGAGTTTGAGCCAAGGAGACACACCATGCAGGCTGTGGCCAAGGTCATGGAGGAAAGTTACTCACATCATGCAGGCACAGCATCCATATGGAAAGTTTTATATTAAAGGGGGGGAGAGGAAATAGAGAGAAGGGGGAGAGAGAGAAATAGAGGGGGAGGACAGAGAGAGAGAGAGAGAGAGAGAGAGAGAGAGAGAGAGAGAGAGAGAAAGGGAGGGAAATGAGAGGTGTGTACTACCTCATGCTGAGGGAAGGAAGAAGGAAGGAGAGGGAGGAATTTTTTCCTCTTTAAGGGGACTTTACGTAAGATGATGTCAGGATGCTGGGTGGATCCCCAAGGGGCAAGTCTGAATGCCAACACTGGGGGGCTCAGGAAAGGACTGGCCACTGGGAGTTTGATCATGCTCCAATGAGTATATGGGTAACACAAATTGGATTTGGTGGGTTTTTTTTGAGGGAGGGGGTTAAGGGTAGGAGAGTATACCTAAGAGGAGTGAGAAGTGAGTGTGATCAGGATGCATTGTATGAAAATCCCAAATAATCAATAAAATATTGTTGGAAAAAACATGAATGGATGATTTATATAGCACATTTATGTAGTGGGATATTATTCCCATAATAAAATTATGAAGTTTTCAGGTAAATGGATAGAACTAGAACCAATTATCCTGAGTAAGGTAACCAAGATCTAAAAAGACAAATATTGCCTATTGTCTCTCCTATGTGGATGTTAGCTGTTGAAATTTATATATGTCTGTTCCAATCAGAATGATCACAGAGGTTAGGTAGCTAATAAAAGGTCAGGGTGGGGTGGAGATTTTAATTACACTGCTAGGGAAGTGGAGCCAGGCAGATCCCTGGAGATTACTGACTACCTGGTCTTGGTGAGCTCAAGGACAATGGGAGACTGTCTGAAAAAGCAAGGTAGATAGTTCTTAAGGAATGGCAATCAAACTTACCCTCTGGCCTCTGTACACATGCATACATATGTACCCACAAACCTCCATAGACATGTGCACCTACATGAACATGAGCACACATACACACATACAAATACATATAGTAAAATACTTATTTTGTTTTCTTAAAGAGTAATTAATGTGCATTATGAGTTTTTTGATCTATTTAGAAGTAATGTGTAACAAAAAATATCCCAAAGAACAGAAAAATGATATTGTCTTAATACTTGTATATGACAGCTAAGACATGGAAGTAGATAGTGATAAATGAAAGTACAACCACTAGTAAAATGAGGTCATATATCTAATAAGCCAAAGAGAGAAAAAACTATAAACCTAAAAGTATCTTATTAAAACAATAAAAATGGAAAATGAGTCAAGAACAAATAGTACAAAGAATGACAAGATGGAAGACTGAAACTGAAACATAGTGGTAATTAAATTGACATAAATGGTTTAAACACACTAATAAAAGACAGGTTGTGATACTGAAAAAAGTCACTATTCATGTAGGCTATAGAAAGTCCACTTTAAATATAAAGATGTAAGTAACTGAAAATACAAGGATGTGAAATATACCACAACATGCTAAGCATCAAAATCTGGGGCAGCTACATACCAGGTAAACAGAACTTCAAGTCCAAAATATCTGCTTCTGGTAACTGACATTGTGGTGGTTTGAATAGGAATGGCCCCCATAGACTCATGTGTTTGAATGCTTGGCCCATAGGGTGTGGCACTATTAGAAGGTGTGGCCTTGTTGCAGGAAGTATGTCACTGTGAGTGTAGGCTTTGAGATCTATGCTCAAGCTATGCCCAGTGAGGAAGACAGTACACTTCCTGTTCTCTGCAGATCAAGATATAGAACTCTCAGCTCTTTCTCCAGCACCATGTCTGCCTGCACACTGCCATGTCCTACCAGAATGATAATGGACCAAACCTTTGAAACTGTAAGCCAGCCCAATTCAATGTTTTCCTTTATAAGAATTGGGGTGGTCATGGTGTCTCTTCACAGCAATAGAAACCCTAACCAAGACAGACATACTGCAACAAAAATTAAACAGTAAGTAGAGCAGTCTTTTTTTATTTTTTATTTTTATTTTTGAAACAGGGTCTCTCAACATGAAATATTGTCTCCAAAGATAAATAAAATTAAGTAAATAAAATATTTCCAATAACATTCCTTTTTCATCCTGTTATTAACTTCTCCATGGAGATATTGCCCCTCACTTTGTAGTATGGGTTCATCTCCCAACACATCAATAATGTTCAGANAGAATAAGCTTAAGAGGTACAAATAATTAAGGAAACATTTTACCAAAGCTTCATAAATCTGAGAAGTTGAAGACTTCATAGTTATTGTATAGTAATATTTTATAAAGAAGAAAAGAAGAAACTCCTTTCAGAGTTCCAAGATATTGGTACATATCCATAAAGAAAAAGTTGCTTTTGAAGACAAATTAAGAAATCATTTCCTAGCAACCAAGTACTATTACCTACATATAACATGCAACATCTTGTAAAATAATGAAAGTTTCCTCTCTAAGACAAATTATTATAGCTATTGTCTTTTTTCCTACAAGAGAAAATAAAGTTATAGGAGCTCAAGTGATAAACATGTGCATCTCAGCTTGTCAGTACTATAACATTTCATCAACTGTTAAAGAAGACTAGTGAAGCTAAGGTTTGATTTTCGGGTTACTCTTTTATGCTATACTATCCTCCAACTATTATCTGTCAGTAGCCGAACAAAACTATTTGTGCTAATTTGAGGTGAAAATGTTCAACTTGTTTATCAAGAGAGAAGCATTTTATTGCTTATGCTTTTCTCACTGAGAAAAGCAGATTAACTTTAAAAGAGAAAAATCCACTCATGCTAGGAATATGATTGGAGAAATTAGCTTAACCTTCCTCCTTGGCATAGACACACAGAATCAGATTTTCACAATGCATTCATTGGATCAGATGTTAGCAGTTCACATTTCAGTCCACACCAATCAATTATCTAAGGAGTGAGTCCTTGTCATTTTTATTTGGTTATAGACCTACAACCCTCTCAATTTNGAACTGAGCTAGAACCATAACTCTGACCCAACTCAACATTAGCCTTGAGGAGTTTCTTCTTTTCTTTCCATTAATGACTATCTAACAAGATAATGGAGTTAAATTGGACAGTACCTAAAAGTCTTCTTTAAANCAGGGAGTGTGGGACTGGAGAGATGGCTCAGTGGATAACAGTACTTGTTGCTCTTGCAGAGGACTTGGATTCAGTCCACAGNACCCACATGGTGGCTCACAATCATCTATAACTCTNGNTGCAAGGAATCCAATGCACTCTTCTGGCTTCCACAAACATGGCACAGCANACATGTAGTACACAGACATACATACAATACAAAGAAAATGAATAAATTTTCAAACAGGAATATATTAAAGAACAGCTGATATCTAATTCTATATTCAAGTTTGTGTCATTTATTATCAGTGATTCCAATTTAGGAAAAATATTTCTGTGCTAACCATAACTGGGCACAATTTTTTTCTGTTTCATCTGCCTTCTCTTTTTCAATGCTGCATTTAAAGGTATTTTTCTGAGCAATGAAAACCACCCTCATGGTTCAGTGATGAGAACATTAATATGTACTTTTTCTTCTTAAGAGAAAATAACAGAACTTTGATGAAGGAGTCTTACTCAATCTACCAAGCTATACATACATATACTACTTTTCACAGATTTCAGATTTAATGGGAGTATTTATTACATCTAAAAACAGGGTGGTAATTTTATCCTAACATTGATGAAATAATTGCTTTTTTTAATGTGGAATAAAGATGAAATTACTACCTCCTACCATACCCAAAATCCATTGCCAAACAAATNAAAATATAAATGTGAAAAAGCAGTTCTAAGAGGCAAGTTCACAGCACACACATAAAGACAAAAAACTGGAGAGATCTTGAACTAGCATCTTAACAGCACACCTGAAAACTCTGAAACAAAAAGAAGTAAACAATCCCAATTGGAGTAGATAGCAAGAAATAAACTAAGGACTGAAATCAATAAAATAGAAACAAAGAGAACAATACAAAGAATCTATGAAATAGAGATTTGGTCCTTTGAGAAAATCAACAAGATAGACAAACCCTTATCCACACTAGCTAAAAGTCAGAAAGAGAATATACAAATTAACAAAATCAAAAATGGAAAAGGGGTCCTAGCAACAGATACCAAGGAAATCCAAAGAACCATTAAGTCATACTTTAAAAATCTATACTCCACAAAATTGGAAAATCGAAAAGAAATGGACAATTTTCTTGATAGGTAACACTTACAAAAGTTAAATNAAATCAGATAAGCAATATAAACCTACCTATAAGCCCCAGTGAAATAGAAGCAGTCATCAAAATCTCCCAACCAAAAAAAGCCCAGGACCAGATGGTTTGAATGCAGAATTCTACCAGACTTTCAAAGAAGAGTTAATGCCAATACTCCTCAAATTATTCCATAACATAGAAACAGAAGGGACATTGCTTAATTCATTTTATGAGGCCACAATTACCCTCAGACTCAAATTACATAAAGAAGCAACAAAGAAAGAGAATTACAGAGCAATTTCCCTTATNAACATAGGCACAGATACTCATTAAAATTCTTGTAAACCTAATTTAAAATACATCAAAAAGATCACCCACCATGATCAAACAGCCTCCATCCCAGAGATGCAGGAATGATTCAATATTTAAAAATCAATAAAGGTAATCAATCATATAAATAAACTGTAATAAAAAAAAGCATGATCATCTCATTAGAAGCATAAAAGGCCTTTGACAAAGTCCAACACCCTTTCATGATAAAAAGTCCTGGAGTGATTAGGGAAACAAGGGACATACATAAACATAATAAAGGCAGTTTACAGAAAGCCTATAGATAATATCAAATTAAATGGAGAGAAACTCAAAGTAATTCATTAAAACCAGGAACAAGATAAGATTGGCCATTCTCTCCATCCATGTTCAATTCATTCAAATTCAAACCTTGAAGTCTTAACTAGTACAATAAGA
This sequence comes from Neotoma lepida, assembly GCA_001675575.1. Taxonomy (NCBI): domain Eukaryota; kingdom Metazoa; phylum Chordata; class Mammalia; order Rodentia; family Cricetidae; genus Neotoma; species Neotoma lepida. Next base: position 35,234 of record LZPO01117243.1, read on the forward strand.
CCTGTGAAGGAGATCAAGGCAATACAAATTGGAAAGGAAAGAAGAAACCAAAGTATCTTTATTTGCAGATGATATGATAGTACACATAAGTGAACCTGAAGATCCCACCAGAGAACTCCTATAGCTGATAAGCCCTTTCCACAAAATAGCTGCAAGCAAAATTAATTCACAAACATCAGTAATCCTCCCACATACAAATGACAAACAGACTGAGAAAGACATCAGGGAAACAATATCTGTGACAATAGCCTCAAATAATATGAAATATCTTTAGGTAACTCTAATTATGCAAGTGAAAGACATATGATTAAAAACTTCAAGTCTTTGAAGAAAGGTATTAAAGATGGAAAGACCTCCCATGATCTTGGATTGGTAGGATCAATATAGTAAAAATGACAATCTTACCAAAATGATTCTACAGATTCAATGCAATCCCCATCAAAATTNCAAAACAGTTTTGTACAGATCTCCAAAGGACAATTGTCAACTTCAGATAAAAACACAAAAACCCAGGATAGCTAAAACAATCCTGAACAACAAAAGCGCTGCTGGAGGTCTCACCATTCCTGATTTCAAGTTGTACTATAGAGCTGTAGTAATAAAAGCTATATGGTATTGACACAAAAGAGACACATGGATCAACTGAAGATGCAGACATAAATCCACACACCTATGAACACATGATTTTTGATAAAGAAGCCAGAAGTACACACTGGAAAAAATACAGCATCTTCAACAAATAGTGCTAGCCAATGTGAGTGTCTGCATGGAGAAGAATGCAGATAGATCTGGACCTATCACCCTGCACAAAACTCAACTCCAGATGGATCAGAGGCCTNAATATAAAACAAGATATACTGGAGCTGGTAGAAGAGTAAGTGTGGAATAATTTTGAATGCATTGGCCAAGGAGGAGACTTTCTGAACAGAACACCAATAGCACAGGCACAAAGATCCACAATTAATGAATGGAACCTCATGAAACTGAAAAGCTTGTGTAAGACAAAGGATACTGTCATTAGGATAAAAAAGAAGCCTACAGAATGGGAAAAGATTTCCATCTACTACACATCTGATAGAGGACTATGATCCAAAATATATAAAGAACTCAGGGTACTAGATATAAAATAAAAAACAATAATTCAATTAAAAAATGGTTACAGATCTCAGCAGAGAATTTTCAATAGATGAAACTCAAATGGTAGAAAAACACTTAAAGAAATGTTAAACATCCTTATCCATCAGGGAAATGGAAATGGAAATTTCTTTGAAATTCCATCTCACACCTGTCGGAATGGCTAAGATCAGTAACACAAGTGACAGCTCATGCTGGTGAGGATGTGGAAAAAGGGGACACTCCNCCATTGCTAGTGGGAGTCCAAACTTGGATAGCCACTATGGAAATCAACATCGAGGTTCCTCAGAAAGTTGTGACTAGATCTAACTTAAGATCCAGCTATACAACTCTTGGGCATGTATCCAAAGGATGCTCCATCCTATCACCAGTACACTTGTTCAACCATGTTCACTACTGCTCTACTCATAATAGCAAGAAACTGGAAACAACCTAGGTGTCCCTCAACAGAAGAATGAATAAAGAAAATGTATATTTACACAATGGAGTATTACTCAGCTGTTAAAAAAATGGCATCATGAAATTTACAGTCAAATGGATAGAACTAGAAAAAAAATCATCCCAAGTGAGGTAACCAAAACGCAGAAAGATATAGTATTCACTTGTATCTGGATATTAGCCTTTAAATAAATGATAACAGAGTTACAATTTATAGACCCAGAGAGGATAGGAATACAAGAGGCAATTGGGGGTAGGAGGGCACATATATCTCCCTGCAAGTGGGAAAAAGAATAAATTTTATGGGTGGAATGGAATGGGGGCAGGGGGNACAAGTGGGAAGGGGGAGGGGAGATGGAATTGAGGGAAGGAATGATGAGAGAGACAGATAGAATTGAATGTCATTTGAGAGGCACCAGGAACTCCATTGGAGCAGCAGGTAACAATAGAATGACTCCTAGTGATATTCTATTATACTCATAGATCAGTGCCTTGTTCAGCCATCATTAGAGAGACTTCTTCCTGCAGCATATGGAAATAAATACAGAGATTTGTTCAGTCAGATATTATGCAGAGAGAGAGAGAGAGAGAGACCTTGGAATACATAGCTCTAAACCAGATGTCTCCATCAAATCCCTCCCCTCAGAGCTCAGGGAACCCATGGAAGAGGAGGCAGAAGAATGGTAGAAACAGAGGGAATGGACGACACCAGGAGAACAACAAAGCTCATATGAACTCACAGATACTGAANCAGCAAGCCCANGGCATGTGTGGGTCTGCACCAGGTCTCCTGCATAGACACTACTGCTTTCAGTGTAGCACTTTCATGGGATTCCTCAATGTCTGAATGAGTGGGCCTCTGAGTCTTGTGCCTGCTCTTGGGGCTCTTTTTTCTGTTGGCTTGGCTTGTCCAAATTTGATATGATGGTTTTTGTTTTATCTTATTNTATTTTATTTTGTTATTATCTCTTAGAAGCCTGTTTCTTTCTCTTTTGTTCTTTTTCTTTTATTTTTTTCCAACCTAATATTTTATTGATCATTTGGGAGTTTCACATAATGCACCCTGATCACATTCACTTGTCTCTCTTCCCAGGTCCACCCCACCTTTGATTTCCCACAAAGAAAAGAAGAAAAAGAAAAAAAAATACCAAGTCCAATTTGTGTTGCTCATACACTTACTGGAGCATGGTAAAACACCCAGTGGTCAGCTGCTTAAAGAAACCTGAGTCCTTTCTCACCCATACCCCTGCCAGAAGCCACCAACTATAAAGAGCTACACTTCAGGATCTCTATCACAACTTTGAGAGTTCTCTTCAATAGCTTCCTGTCTGAACTGGGGGCGGGGTTGAAGTGGTGAAGACAGGTTGTGCCAGAAGCCTTCTGTGTCTCTCATTCTCAACTGTGTCTGAAGTCATCAGTACCACTCAAAAGAATCCTCCTTGCCCTTTACAGTCAGTGGCACCACAGATCATAGACTTCCATGTGGTTTCTGGAGGTAGTATAGACCATGGACATTAGCATAGCTGTCACATGGACCATGGACCCCATCATGGCCCTTGGTGACAGCACAGGCCATGGACCTGTTCTTTTCTAATGAGAGACAGAAAAGGGATGGATCTGAATGGNAGAAGAGGTGAGGAGGAGCTGGGAGGAGTAGAAGGGAAACTGTATTCAGATAATANTGTATGAGAAAAGAATCTAAGGGGAAAATAAATAAATAAGTAGGTAATATGCTGACAATACCATGCATTGGCTACAGTACAAATCATGAAAGAATTTTAGTCACTGTGAATGGGAGTGAGTGAGNATTCACACTGCTGCTTTGAAAAACAAATCATGAATTACAAATTTGTAAACAGTCACACTCCCTACAATCAGCAAGTTCCAGTCTGGGTATGGAACATCTAACTGACACATGCAACAAAAGCAGGAAAGAATAAAGAAAGGGAGAGAGGAAGAGAGAAAGAGAGAAGGAAGGAAAGTTTCCAGAAAGAAATAAAATCTTCTAGACATAAGAAAATAAATAGTATGTACACATATATTTGAAGGCAGGTATGGGAGATGAGGACCCTTTCAGAGGTTCTGACTCTCCACAATTCCAAACTGTCCTGACTAAGTGGTCCTATAGTTGCAAAGAGCCTAAAATATACAAGCAGAGAAAATTGCTGGCCTTTGAGGCAGGACAAAAACTGGTTATTGTAATTTCCCACTTGAGCTTTTTGTTAAAATCAATGGCATGCTGCAAGGAAGTGACTTGGGCAAATACAAAACAACAATAAAAAGTACCTTCTGCCAATACATATTACACCAATCTAACAATAATGTCCGCTCTTCACAGCATTTTAGCAAGGAGTGCCTTTTGATATCTGTTGCAGGGAAAAAAATAACAGTATTGAACGAATAAAGAAGAACTCCAAATGTTAGCATCATAGCATCAGGAAGGAAAAATTTAAAGAGATCAGTATCTACTTGGCTACTGTCCAGCTTTGATCCAATATAAACACTAAAAGGTTACATTACAAATTATATATAATCAAGCCTTAAAATAATTAAAATGAAGGTATTTGAATAACTTATCAAATTTATGCAGAGATGGAGAGAATCTCAGCTACAATTGTATGTTTTTTATGAAATTGTAATATGTGTCTATAGATGTGATATAAAAAGCACTCAAATAAAATATCAGATATGAAATATAAATAAACAGTACTCTATGCTTTCTCTGTCGATCACAGCAAATTATAGTAAGATTTTAACTAACTTCTCTTTTCCATGTGACATGTTCATTTTTCTTTTTGCTGGTTAAAATGTTGCCACTAATGATAATATTGACAAAAACAGTAAGTGAATCAATGAATCTGAGTCCTGAGTCCCCATCATAGTGCAGGACCTGAGGAATGTGGATATACATTGCAAACACAATTTATTTGTTGGGAATAGCACTCAAGAATCTCTTTCAGTAATTGTCAAGACTGAACCGATGCTGAAAAACTAGACAGAATCACTGTATTTAATGCTGCAAAGCTTCTCTCCACTTAGAGTATAATCTTTCAAGAACTCACAAACATCTATTACCACTTCTAATTCAAAGTTTTCCTGTGGTCCTCAAAAAGCACTGTTTTTGTTAGCATTTCCCATCTAAATTCCCTCTCCTGTTCTTTGAGGCAGAAACCCCCTATTCATTAGGGAATTTCCCTCTGGGGAGTTACCTTGTCTCCTTTCCAGATTCCTACAGTTTCTCCCCTTAGAACAAAGTTTCTCTTCCTCGGGTATCTCAAGTTTCTGGAATTTTCATTCTAGTATTTATGATCTCCTATGGACTCTAAATTTTGGATTTTTTTTTCCAGGTGGAAACAGATAAAAAGACCCACAGCCAGACATTTATGCAGAGAGAATCCTTGAAACACAGACCTGTAAATGGGATGTCTTCACCAAAGCACTGCCATCAGCNTTCAGGGAATCTCATGGCAGAGGATGCAGCAAGGGGATCCAGGAGAATAAGGCCATCTGAATCAATTAAGCAAGGCTCATATGAGCTCACAGAGACAAGAAGTGGCAAGCACTGTGTCTACACGGGTCTGCACCAGGTCCTCTGCATATATATTATAGCTCTTAGTTTAGTATTTTTATTGGCCTCCTGAGGGTGTGAATGAGTGGGTCTCTGATTCTTGTGCCTTCTTTTGGGTTGCTTTGTCCAGGCTCAATGTGATGGTTTTTACTTTATCTTATTATGTTTTATTTTGTCATGTTTGGTTGTTATGTCTTAAAAATCTGTTCTTTTCTAATGAAAGACAGAAAAAAAGTACATCAAAGGGGAAGGGAGGTACTGGGAGGAGTAGAGGGAGGGGAAACTGTAATCAGGATATATTGTATGAGAAAATAATCTATTTTCAATAAAAAGAAAAAATGAAATACAATGTTAACCACAGAAATAACTCACAGATATAATGAAAATTTACCAAATTCATGAAAAAAATGTAATAGGTGAAAATAATAATATATTTCAATGAGCATGCCTACAATATGAGCATTTCTATAATTATTCAAAATTGTTCATCATGTATTTTGCATTTTTGAAACTAAAAGTTTCAAAATAGTAGTCACCATCTGACTCCTGCTTCATTTCTGAGCATCTGGTGTTTGTAGCAGCCAGGTTCCAAATGTTCCAGAGCCACATATGGCTAGTGGCTACCATAATGGGCAGCATTATTCTAGTATATAAAATACCACCAAAGCATTTGATTTTGTTTCATAAAAGGTTAAGCTATTAGAGTACTATATTTTTTAGAAAGTTTTTATAACTTTCTTTTGAGCTGTTTGTAAAAGCTGGTGGTTTTTCTAGATCCAGTATTCTATCCTCTTGAGGAAATGTTTATTTAAAAAAATCTTCCCCTAATTTCTTACTATCGATCACAATCAAGATGGCATTAATTTGGATATATAGACTAGAAACCCATGACTGTGGATTCTGCTCAGAACAAACATGCATGGAAAGCTTCCATTACTTCTTTAGCCTGCCCAGCAGCTCTATCAGCGTAGAACGGAAAATATCACAGAGGGACCAGCACTCTGCTGACGTTCCTTATCACCATCCTGTGACAGATGTAAATGCATACTCCATGGATTCAGCGTGACTAAATGAGGAAACCACATGTTTTCAAAAGTAGGCTATATTCTAGTCCTCTTGATTACAGAGGACACTTACCTGCTTTGAATGACATTACAGAGAAGCAACAGGAAAAAATGAGGATCAGTGGGTTTTCTCTTCCAAACTGCCTAAGTTAAGAATTTTTTTCTACCGATTTCCTGTTTAGAAATCATTTTCAGAAAGGCTGACCTGTAAGAATCACAATTAAGTTTTAAATAATAGATAAAGATGTAATACTTATAAATATTTCTATAGTAAATAAATAATGAACTTTTATGTGTGATTACAAACTCATTTATAAGCTTTTTAGTCTCAAAAAAAAACTAAGATATTTCATTTGACGATGCCACACCTTATCATTCATTAATCCTATGAATGATTAAAGTCAAATTTTCAGAGAATTTTATCAGTGTGTAACCCAAGCAATTCCTAATTGTCAATGCTTAACAATAATGGATTTACAAATCAAAGTTATAAAATGAATCACACTATCTAAGAAGTAGATTTCTAATGTGTAAGGATAGAGGTTATAAGACCCAGAAGCAAGTAGCAACACGTAATGCGTGCTGCTACCAGAAAATCATCACTCTTAACTGATTGAGCACTGGGACCTGGGTTTCTGCCTCCAGAGCCTAATTTTAAAAAAGCTGAGTGTAGCAATATGTACTTACACACACACACACACACACACACACACACATACACACACACACACACAATATATGTATGTATGTATATTCCTATATATGTATACATAGACGTATATATACATATTCCTAAATAAATCCTGCTGAGTCAGTATAACGTTATGCATTATACTGTGCATACTATGCATACCTTGGATACATACCCAAGAGCTGTATAGCTGGACTTGAGTTAAATCCATTCACAACTTTCTAAGGATTAATGTGGTGATATATTGTGTACCCCAGTAAAACTTATCTGGGGATCAGAGGACAGAGTCAGCCACTAGATTCAATATAGAGGCCAGACCGTGATGGCACACACCCTTAGTCTTATCACTCAGGAGACAGAGATCTGTCTGGATCTCTGTGAGTTCAAGGACACACTGGGAACAGAGCCAGGCATGGTGGCACACACCTTTAATCCCAACACTTGAGATCTCACACCTTTGCTTAGGAAGCATGCAAGCCTTTAATCCCAGGAAGTAAGATGCAGGGCAGAAAAAGGTATATTAGGCTTGAGGAAACAGGAGCTCATTGTCTTGAGACAGAATTTCCTAGAGGTAAGAATGTGGCTGGCTTGTTCTGTTTCTCTGATCTTTTAGCTTTTACCCCAATATCTGGCTCCAGATTTTTTTTATTAATAAAACCTTTTAAGATTCATGTTACATCTAATGCTGGGTATTAACAAAAATAGAAACAACAGAAAGCTTACAAACTCATGAAAACTGAACAACTATCAACTGAATGAACCTCCGTGTTGATTTCCATAGTGGCCATATAAGTTTGCACTCCCAACAGCAATGGAGGAGGGTCGTCTTATTCCACATTCTCTCCAGCATTGTCACTTGTGTTACTGCTCTTAGCCATTCTGACAGGTGTGAGATGGAATTTCAAAGAAATTTCCATTTCCATTTCCCTGATGGATAACGATGTTTAACATTTCTTTAAGTGTTTTACTCTCATTGTTCCCTATAAGTTTGGATATGCTGTGTACTCATTGGGATTTTTCTCCATCCTCTACTCCTATTATTCTTAGGTTTGGTCCCAGATTTCNTGAATATTTTGAGTCAGAAATTTTTTAGATTTAACATTTTTTGACTGATGTATCCATTTATTCTACTATATGTTTTTTGGCTGAGATTCTCTCTTTCATCTCTTGTATTCTGTTGGTAAAGCTTGCCTTTGTAGTTCCTGTTCAAATTTGAATTTTTTTTTTATTTCCAGAATTCCCTCTGTTTGTCTTTCTTTATTCATTCTATTTCTATTTTCTGCTCTTGCAGTTTGCTTCCACTGTTTGTTTATCTTTTCCTGCACTTCTTGAAGGGATCTATTCACATCCCCTTTCAGGACCTCGGTCATCTTCATACAGGTGATTTTAAGGTCTTTTTCTTGTATTGCAGCTATGTTTCACAGATATTTGGGGCCTGCTGTTGTAGAATAGCTGGGCACTAGTGGAGACATATTGCCCTGGCTTTTTTTGTTGTTGTTGTTTTTGTTTTTGTTTTTTGTTTTTCAAGACAGGGTTTCTCTGTGTAGCTTTGGTGCCTTTCCTGGAACTCATTCGGTAGCCCAGGCTGGCCTCAAACTCACAGAGATCCACCTGCCTCTGCCTCCCGAGTGCTGGGATTAAAGGCGTGCGCCACCACTGCCCAGCTGCCCTGGCTTTTATTGATTGTATTTTTACACTGGCACCTGGGCATCGTGTATTGGGATGGTTATATGTTTAGGTGCTGATTTCTGGATTTGTCTTTGTTGAGTGGCTGTTTTGTTCCTTGATTTCTGTTTCCTCTCTGGAATTTTGAAGAGTGGGATGCCTGTGTGTTGCCTGATAGGAAATCTTCTTTGACCCAGTAATTGTGGCCATTGGGGTTCCAGGTAAAATTTTTTCTGGGTATTGGGAGCTGATACTTACAGTCCTGCTTCCCCAGCAGGAGTGATCTGTGGTTTAGCAGAGAGTGTCTGCTGGAGTTGGGAGCTTGGATAAAGCAACAAGTGAGAAGAGGGAGGTTAGGAGGGTAAGGTCTGTGGGATCCACAGGAGATGTGGTCAAAGGGAAAAGGAAGGCTGCAGCAGGTGATATGTTGCAGAGATAGGGATGAGATTGTGGTATTGGTTTGGAGGAGAGGAAGAAGTGGTGAAGGTTTTCAATTATCTTCCCTAATTCCGTGGCCTGCTTAGCTGGTGGGTTCACAGGGATTGCCTACTCGTATTGAAGGCTGGGATACTGGGACGAGTTGGGGAAGGAAGGCTGGAGAAGATTTTGTGATCTGTTGGGGATGGGGTCAGAGAGGAAAGGAGGATGGCAGCAGGGTTTGTGCTACAGAGCTGGTGAGGAGACCAGGGGATTGGATCTGGAGGCGCAGAAGGAGAGGTTTGGGTCCACCTGTGGCATACTTGTTTCCTTGGCAGGAGTGGCCCTTGGGGTATATAGTAGGGTACCTTCATGGGTTCAGGGTTGAAACAAAGTAAAGAGTCAAGAGAGGGCAGTTGAGGGGGAAGATCTGTGGGATCCACAGGAAATGGGAACAATGTGGCAGGGAAGGCTGCCACAGGTATTCTGCTGCAGAACTGGGGAATTGGATCTGAATGAACAGAGGGAGAAGAGAAGATCTGCAGGCAGGCTATCTAGTTTTCTGGCAGGCCTGTATTTCTTTTTAAAACTGTTTGTTTTCTGGATATATCATATTTTAAAACTAACTAATTGTATTTATTTCGTGCATGTTTTACATACATGTGACCTGAGATCCTGAGTGTTCAGAGAATAATGCTGAAGAGTAACAGGCATCTCTACTGGCTGAATCATTTGGCCAGTCTTGATATTAAATGTCTATTGGACAGAATTTCTCTATCTCTTACTTAGCATTACTCCAACAAAAAATGTTTTTTTCAGGAATTTGCAGCTATATATTCAGTAATATTTCCCAAATATGAGTAAGTCATGACGTTTGAGCTAGTAATGGACAATGACAGATTTTTCCAAAGATGGGTTGGTGGGGAGAGGTATTAATTTGTCACATGATTTTTTCTTTCATCAATACTTGTTTTCACATATCATGACAGGTTTCTTTACTCTATATGAACTACTTAGCATCAAAATGATGCCCAGTCATATGATTTGAAATGCATNTAAATAATGTAAAATGTTCGTCAGAAAATTCAGAAAGTCATGTCACTATGNTATTTTGTACTTGTAAAACAGTGTTTAATAATCACATCAAAGCATTAATATTCAAATGGCAAACCAGTGGCAGACTCAGAAAAGAATAGTCTTTAAAATAAAATACTACAAGGAACTAAAATACTCTTTTAAAAGGCAGAGGTATTCCTACCTTTCTCATCATATCAGCTAATCTTCAGATCATTAAGCCACTGTAGTAGAAAGAATATTTTTCAAATCCTAAAAATACAATGGGAGAATTTTTTATTTTTTTAGATAGGGCTTGTATAAGTTATTTACNTCCTTTGCCTTTGAAATAATTCCAATGAAAATTCATATACACTAATATAATAATTAGGAAAATATGGCTTGGAAGATGCTAATTGACATGTAAAAGTATATTACACACTGATTGAATTCCTAAATTCTTTCTGGATAGTAATTGTTTGCTGTAATTCTATACCCTAGAAATGATTTAGAATCAGACACTTAGAATTCAGATTCTCTATCTGTGTTATTCAAACCTAAGGAAAGGGGACATAAGTAGTGGATAAGTAGTGTGGTTTCCTTTGCATAGTTATTGTTGCTAGGGAAACCACTTCCTTCTAATCATTGTGTTCAGCTTGTCCATCCCACTATCTGGCATTATTGTCTCTTCATGAGGACAACATCGAGGCATTACAAAAGAACAGGAAACAAAAGGGACAAAACCCAGTACGTTATCTGCTGTACACAAGGTTTCTCAGAAAAATCACATGGTAGTGCTTTCAGGGAAATGAGAAAAGAGCTGAACCCCCTGAAAACTGCTTTCTGCACTAAGGGCTGGGAGGCTACACAGTACTGTGTTCACACATACAAGTATACAAAAACACCAATTTCTGAGTCACACTGGTGACTGCAGAAAAGAATATAATGTCAGGCTTAGACAGGACAGGCCTTGGCAGATCAGCGTCCCAGGGCATGCTGGGTCAGTAATGAAACCATGTGATCTTTCTGAGAGGCAGAGTTACTGGCTAGCAAAAAGATTGGTAAACTGACTTATGTAGGAAGAGAATCGGTGCATCTGTATAAGAACAGAGATCCTTTAGGCATGGGGAACAGGCTGAGGAATAAAACAGACAGCTAAACACGTAAGAATCATCACAAATGAAAGAGGAAGCTGGCACGTGCTGTCGAAGAGCCAGAGCCCAAATGGCAACTGTTGGAAAAAAATAATGTTTCCCTCCTGAATGGTGTTAGCAACACACTAAAAGATCCACTCTGGTTCTACCAAACAAACAAAACCTTGGAAAATGATAACACACAGTAACTAATTGAATGAATGCAGTTAGAAGCATAATTTTACCATTGTCTTTACAGGGGACATCAAATAATCAGTTCTCTACTGGCTTCTGTTTTATTCTTTTCTAAGTTTTATTACACATATAGTCGGTAAACATTGATTGAATTTAATTGAAAATGAAGAGAGTAGAGTGAAGGACCCTCACTCAAAAATAAAATCTAACAGCCCCTGCTTGAATTAAAAAGGCCTGAGCTTTTAAGTTTTGAGTTCCCAAAAATGCTGAGAGACTCCAGGAATAGAAACAGTACAGAGCCAGGAGGTCTGGAGGGCTGTCTGGATCACAGAATGTCCCAACTCCAGAGATAGTCTATTAAAAGGGGGTCTTGTGATAAACAACAGGTCAGGTTGGAAGATGAGGTCACTGGGGAACTGTAAAAATTTTTAAGAGTAAGCAAAGATAGGCTAATTAATAATGCACCTGTACTAACCCCCTCCCCTTTGAGAAGTTTGTGGATTTTGCCTTTAAAAGCTGGGCTCAGGGCAAAAAGANGAACTCTTTTTTTCTCCTCACTGCCCTGCAAGAGGCACTGGGGACAGATTAGAGTTCCTAGTCAACTTGTAAGAATAAACTTTGCTGTTGCATTCTGGGCACTCTTGGTCTCCGGTGGTCTTCTTGGGGGTCCTAATCTGGGCAGAACATAGAGCAAAGGGTGACATTGTCTACCTAATTCTGAAATCACTGATAGAAAAAGTTGCAGCTACAGGAGATGTTCATTAACTAATTCAAGTATAAAAAGCCACAAAAATAAAGTAAAAGAAAATAGACTAAACTAAAACATACATACATGTTACATTATATAAACTGAGCAGGTTGTATTTATGTATTTAGAAATGCACACAAAGAGAGAGAATAATTAATAAAAAAAGTCAAAAATTTGAAAAAGAGGAAGGAGGGGTATATGGGACGGTGAAGGAGGAAAGACAAGGGGAAAATCATGTAATTATAATCTCAAAAAATAAAAGAAATAAGAAAAACATAGACTAAAACTGATCTGAAAGGACCATAGTCCCAAAGACACTTTTTTGACCTAGATGGAGTAATGAGACCACATTTAAAGACTATGTTCAGAGACAGTATGTTTCCTTCATGCATTTAAATGCCAAACTACTTCCTTGCGAAGGATATAGATTGAATATCCTTAAATAGTAAGGCAGTGGCCTTTCAATATTGCTGCAAAGTTTGCCAATGATGATCTCCTCTGATAACCATACTAATTTAAAGGTTGCTGTTGTTTTTAGGCTCTTAAGAGTGACATTCTGTGAAATCTCACAATACAACCATTAGGATTTCACCAAAATATTATATCAATCCATCTATCAAATACATGAAAACAGAAGCCTCAAGTTCTGTGTCACTAGAACTCAAAATCGAAACATCATTTCCTATTAATGAATTTAGTAGTAATGTCACAAAATGGGAAGATGTCCCCAAGTTCTCCTTCTACAAATATACTGAAACTACCTCCCCAAAATCTCTTTTGTATGTTTGTGTCATTAGATTTTAGACTCAGAGATACACCTAGGGTTTCTAAGAAAGAAACCCAAGTTTGGTTAAAAGAGGGTGTGATGGCCGTTCTTGGTTGTCAACTTGACTATATCTGGAATTAACTAAAACTCAAAAGTGGAATGTCACATCTGTGAGGGATTTTTGCTTAATTTGTAGTGGGAAGATGCACTTTTAATCTGGATCTTTGAGGTAGGAAAATACACCTTTAATCTCCCTCTAATCTGGGCCACCCTTTATGCTATAAACCTATATAAGGACACAGAAGAAAGCTTTTGCTCTTTTCCCATTGCTCTTGCCATGCTAGCAAATTCATTTCTTCACTGGCATTAAAGCCTACTTCTTGGGGATTCCAGTGGATATTGAAGACCAGCTGGGACATCCAACCTCAAAGACTGAGCAACAACTGGATCCTTGGATCTTCCTTCCATATCCATCCATTGTTGGTTTAGTTGGACCATGGTCTGTAGGTCATTCTAATAAGTCTCCTTTCTATATAAATATAGATAGTCATTCTATAAGTTTTGTTACTTTAGAGAACCCTGACTAATATAGAAGGTATATAGAAGAAAGTAACAGCTTATTGTGGATCATACAATTTTTAAAAATAAATTTTATTGTTGGCACTGATCCAAAACTAATATATAATTCCCTTTCTGAAAGTTTGAGAAGTTAACTGTCCATACAATCACAATCAATATCCAATCTCCTAAGCTGAAAAATTTGCAGCTACTTTTAATGGAGGGGAGAGGNAGAGAGAGAAAGAATGTCAAAAATAGGTAGGTAATGTTCAAAGAAGTCCATGTGCAAGTCATAGATGCTCTCCTAATGCAACTTTCAGACTCCCTCTGGTACCAAAAAGGGAATATACATAAGACAAGCTGCAACCTCTTAAATTTGTCTGCTTTTTCTTTACTTCATAACTGTTTTCAAGGCTACAGCCCTTGATAGTGCTGTCTTTATTGTAAACAGACATTTACTGTCCTGACTGCCTGGTCCCAAATACCTAGCAGCCACTTCCCAAATTACCACACAGAGGTTTATATTAACTACAAATGCTTGGCCAATGGCTTAGGCTTATTACTAACTAGCTCTTACATTTTAAGTTAACCCATATTCATTATTTATGCTCTACCACGTGGCAGTTCCTTTATTAACACGGCATGTTCATCTCCTGCTCCCTCTGCATCTGGCTGGCAACTCTTGAACTTGCCCTTCTCCTTCCCATCATCCTTAGTTTGGTTGCCTGCCTATATTTCCTGTCTGGTTACTGGCCAATCAGAGTTTTATTAAACACATTCCAGTGACAAATCTTTACAGTGTATAAGAGGATTATTCCTCAGCATTTCCCCCTTTGTCTAATTAAAAAGGAAAGTTTTAACTTTAACATAGTAAGACTATATACAACAAAAACAGTTATCAAGTAAGAATTACAGTTACAATATCCAGTCTATTTGTATTTGGAAAAATTAGAGAAAATACTCCATTATTTATCAAATCGTTGTGAGTTCAAAGTTGTGTACCTAATTTATCTTTTGTCATAACTAAAGAAAACTATAACTATCTAGTCTTCAACACTATCAAAGACCCCAGAAGAGTGAAATGTTACCTAGTGACAGGGACATTAGGCTGCCTGGACAGTCACCCAAAGTTCTTCTGTAACAGTGGGGCTAGCATGATTGTAAGTTTGGCTACTATAGATGGCTATTAATTTGTATTTCTTAATTATATATTACATTTTTAATGAGCTGTATAAGCATAATACCCTAAATAAGAGTAGAAATATACATACAGTATAACAAAATTAATTTTAAATTTGTTTCAATGAACCAAAACCCATACCAATGTAAAATATGTAAGATTAATAGTTGTTTTTTGGATTAAAGCAGATTCAATAATCTACCCTTTTATCCAATCATTTCTGTATCCCCCCTTTCTCTTTTCAGAGAAAGATCCCTGAATCTAATCTCTTTTGTTTAGCTTTTTCCCTGACCATTACCCATAACAACATGTAACCCCCCTTAAATGACAATAAATATCTATAAGCCATCTTTTGGGAATGTGGGCATAGTTCCTCTAGACTACTTCTGGCTGACTNGGGGACCCTGAGAAAGTTTAGGATTACGCTCAAGTCCTGAATGGAGTATTCTGTGAGACTGCAGCCAGCAGCCTTAAAGCTGTTCTGGATGCAGAACTCAGAGGAAACTTCAACAGAGGTGTTCTGAAGCATTGGAACATCTGGGCCATCAGTTCCCATTGAANTTTTTCAGGGGATCTTCCTCAATCAAAATTGATTTTTCTTAACCCAGAAGGAATCCAGAGACTCTCATTTCCTGTGAAAATAAAAGCAGAAACTCTTTCCCAAAGTAACATATCATTTGACTTAAATTTTGAAGTCAAGATATTTTTAAAATATATAGGTTTGTTTAATCTAGCAGCTTTCATAACCAAATGTCTCTTAGCAGTTATCATTTGTTCATTAGTAGTCAAAAAATTTAAAGACAACACAATAACATACATTATCCAGACTCTCTGTGTATTTTCCATCTTTATGTGGCTTATTATATATATATATATATATATATATACACACACACATATATATATAGATATATATATATATATTACTCTATTCCTTTTTAAAGGATTTTCTCTACCATTTTTCTTTTCTTTCCCAATTCTACATATCTTTTTAAACACACTGTAATCCATTTAGAGGTGGGTTTTTTGTCAGAATCTGTCATTTACTGAGCATCTGTAACCTTTTCTGTCTGAATGAGCAAAACTTAAACTGCTTAACTTAGATCATGGCATACTGGTGACTGGCTCCTCCCCTTCAGTTCCCTGAAAGTCTAGTCTCATGTTGGAGTTATGTTTACCAGCAACTCTGGGAGACATGTTTATTGTTCCAACTCTGGGAAGTTTCTGAGTCCATGCTGCCATGGAGTAGCATGCTCCTAGCTGCTCACAAACACCATTTAAGTGTTTGGGAGCAGGACCTCTTAAAAGAGCCATCTGGTTTTGCTACTTGCACTGAGCAAGGAAGCCATCTCTTACAGGAGCCACACCTCTGCAAACCGAGTCAATTGGAGAAAAAGCAGTTACCAAGAAGCCAAGTTTGACTCATTTTTGTGTGTTTAGAATTCTTTTTTTAAGTTTTCTCAGGTTTTATGTAGAAATTCTTGCCAAACATTTGATGCCATATGCAAACAGACATTTCCTTTCCTGACTGCCTAGTCCCAATTACATGACAGCCATTTCCCAAATTACCACACAGAGTTTTATATCAATTATAAATACTCAGCCAATAGCTCAGGCTTATTACTAACTAGCTCTTACATTTTGTTAACCCACATTCCNTATTTATGCTCTTCCACATGGTAGTACCTTTATTAGCATGGCATGTTCATCTCCTGGTCCCTCTGCATCTGGCTGACAACTCCTGACCTTGTCTTTCTCCTTACCATTATCCTTAGTTTGGTTGCCCTACCCATACTTCCTGCCTGGTTACTGGCCAATCAGAGTTTTATTAAACCAATTCTAGTGACATCTTTACAATGTANAAGTGGATTATTCCACAGCCCTTTAATTTGCTGATAACATCTCCTACAAGACTATGACCTTATCAATTTATAATTAAAGATGAACTACAGGTACAAGTCAGTAACTTATAGCTAATATTCATTGTGGAGTATCAGCCATGTGTTTGACCAACCAGATCATTTATGAGTCACAAATTGTTGAATTAACTTGCACTTAAATTGGTTGGCTTGGTATCAGTCACTGTTGTACAAGCAATGGTACTATTTGATAAGAATGAATAAATACAGTAATGTTTGATATGCTATGGGTTAGCATGACAAGAATTTTTGTGTGGAATACATAACCTTGCCTTCACTATCTTTAAGCCTCATGCTTATTTCCCATTGTGGTTATTTGCATAAGAATGACCCCAAAGACTTTTATTTGAATGCTTAGTCATCAGGGAGTGACACTATTTGAGAGGGATTAGGAAGTGTGAACTTATTGGACTAGATGTGGCCTTACTGGAGGAAATGTGTCACTGGGAGTNGTCTTTGAGGTTTCAAAAGTCCAAGCCAAGCCCAATGTCACTTTTTCTCTTCCTGCTCTCTGCAGGTCTAGATATAGAACAAGCAGCTACTTCTCCAGCACCATGTCTGCCTGAGTGCAGCCATGCTCCCTGCTGTAATGGACTAAACCTTTGAAATTGTAAACAAGCTCGCATTAAACACTTTCTTTTAAAAGTATTGCCATGGTCACGGCATCTCTTCACAGCAATAGAACACTGGCTAAGACACCCATTGAAAGTACCTCCAGGATATCCCTTTTGAATCTTCTGTCAGTCTTGAGTAAAGGAGACTGAGATGGTGAAGTGAAGTATCTGGAAGACTCCATGTGGGAAAGTGCACCATGACACAGAAAGGACTCAGGGAGCATGGAAGAAAGGGAATGGTATGACAGGAAAGACTGAGGTCCCTCTGGGGTGTTCCTCCTCAAATTATATAAGAACACAAATCTAGACCTTCTGTTTCTCAGGTTTATAAGCACTACATGTTCACAGTAAATCTCTATTAAACCCATAAAACACTATTTCTTCTTTTTAAAAAAAGGAAAAAATAAAGAAAAGAAATCACAAAAAATTTTATAACTTGGAAGGATTTAATAGTATCATGCCTGTGTGTAACAAGTGTATCATCTCCTGTCACTGGCACCTGTTTCGCGTGTATAAGATCATCCCTACANCCTCAATCCACAGTTCGGTAATAACCAAAGTTACTAACACATAGCACCCTCCAGCCGCCTCTGCCTTTTCTCCTATTCTTTCTGTCCAAGTAGCCCACAGCCATGTTTTAATAAGTGACCTTCAATAAGCTGAATAATTTCTCAGTACATGGGTACATTCAAAAGCCTCAGAGGATTTAGCTGTAATAAGTAGTCCTAGCAAATACATGGTCTTATGAAGCCTTTGAAGTCTCTAAAAAATTTCCCTTAAGTAGCCTCAATTGAAGGTTTGGACTAGAAGATTTACAGAGCCCTTTGCAAAGCAAAAAGTCCTATGATTCAGGATCAGCAGAACCTGTGGATTTACAGCTTAGTGCCCTCATTATAACCTTCCCATCTTTAAGAATATTTTTTGGATAGAAAATAGGTTACTTGAATTGGTCAGCTATTAACTATTCAGCAACAGCCAGCCTTTAGTGGATTAGCAAGGAAACCAACAGGGCAGACAATTTTTTATTCTCATTTCCCAGTTTCANTATGATCTGTTAAAGGCTTTCCATTAAACAAAATCAGAGAGCATTACATAGCACAGCACTGCANAGCCAAAGGTGTTTTCCTGTGACTCTGCATGATCATTCAATATACTCATGGCTTGTGCTTTTTCTTCAACTACTCCTGTATTTCACTTACAGCTTGTAGTTTCCACATCTATTCTTGAGACATTATATCTTGTACTGAAATAATGTGGCTATACTCCTAATACTTATTTTTTCAGCTAGGGATTCAAAATATGATAGAAAATTTCTCTAATTAGTTGATGAATCCTATTTCTAGTTATATTTGTACTAAATACCAGGGTTTTAAAAAGTTACAGTAAATATTGACCTCCAAAACAGTAATTGTCTATTGGATCATGTACGGTATCTATGCCTTGAATTTTGGAGAAAAAAAAATTTAAACCAAACAACAAATAATAAATGTTTAAACAGAGAATGATCATCAACAAAACTACAGAAATAAAAACACATAAAAATTGAACTAATACAAACAACCAAGTTAAGCTGGGTATTGACATATCAGTAATCCAAGTACTCAAGGTGCTAAGGCAGGAACATTACTAGTTTCAGGCTATCCTGGGCTGCATAGTGGGTTTTGAGATCAGCCTCAGCTACATAGTAACACTTTATCATCATCAAAAACCCCTTAATACTTTATGAATGACAAAATCAGCTATTGGCCAAATTGTTCAAAATGCATTTTTATTTAATTAAAATATACTTACATCAGTTTGTTGTTACTCTCCTCCCTCCTGCCCCTCCCATCACCCCTTCCAAATTCAGTGTGCTTGTCCTCTTCTTGATTGTTGTTGCATATGTATATAAACAAACAAACAACCTGGAGAGTCCATTCAGGACTGCCTATGTGCTGCTGATCACTTAGGATTGGATAACCAACTGATGGGAATGTCTTTCTGTACACTGTGAATATGTGGTGCTCTGATTGGTTGATAAATAAAATGCTGATTGGCCAGTAGCCAGGCAGGAAGTATAGGCAGGATAAGCAGACAAGGAGAATCGTGGGAAGAAGAAGGGCTGAGTCAGGAGATGCCAGCCAGCTGCCCAAGGAGCAACATATAATGGGATGCAGGTAAAGCCACAGAACATGTGGTGACATATAGATTAATAGAAATGGGCTGAGTTTAAGTGTAAGAGCTAGTCAGTAATAAGCCTGAGCTAATGGCCAAGCAGTTATAATTGACATAAGCCTCTGAGTAATTATTTTATAAGTGGCTGTGGGACTGCCAGGCTGGAGGAATGCAGGGCTTGGTGGGACCTGGTGGGACCCGGACAAAACTTTCTCCTACAAATGGCATTTCTGCTACAAATGGCACCCAATGTGGGACAAGAGTTTCCACCAGAAACCTGAGAGAATTTAATAAGAGATTCTAAAATGGAGCCAAAAACAGGTTCCTGCTTCATATCTCATGCGGACCATGAGATGCCACAACATTCAGGCTTGACTGGCAGCATGGTGGATTCCTGCCATGCGGTACACAGAGCTGTCTCCAAGCTGTGCAGCACACTGCATAATGGATTTAGCCTTTACTCATATAGACTAAAAGGGTTTGTGGGCCAGCTGCATGCTACCCTGATGGCAGCATGGACCCCAGAGTTGGCAGAGTAAGTGTGACTCTNCTGGGTACCCTCCCCTCATGTTGAAAACCTGAGGTGGGTAGAGTCACCAGCCAAGGCTGCTGGTCCTAGCCATGCAGTTTAGCAGTTTAAAATCTCTCCTGGCCAGAAAAGGATTATAGATTCACAACAAAACAGATTCAGATAAAATAACCTCTAAACAGTTTACTATGTATGTAAAAATNTACATGGGCTTGAAAGAGAAAAGAAATATATATGTAGTTATATAAAGAAATAGAATGTTTTAAAAAAATAAAGTCCTTAAAGAGGCAGTAAAAGTAATATAATAAGCCACGTAAAGATGGATATTACACAGAGAATCTGGATTTTGTTGTCTTTGGGATTTTTAACTGCAGAAAGACATTTGATTGTAAAGGCTGCTGAATTAAACCAATATGTATATTTTAAAGGTATCATGATTTCAAAATTTGGATCTAAGGATATGTCGCTTTGGAAAGGAGGCTCTGCTTTTGTTTCCACAGGAAGCAAGAGGCTATGGATTTGTTCCAGGTTAAGATGGATCAGATTTGATCAAGCCAGACCTCCTGATCCTAAACAGATAGTACCTATCAACAAAGGTTATATAGCTGATCTTCCCAGGACTTGACGATTAGCTCAAATTTTCTCAGGATCCCCATAAAAATACAGTGCCCCCTTTATCAGCAGGAAGTAGCCTAGAAAACTATGCCCACATTCCCAAAAAATGGATTATGGATGTTTGTCTTTGTTTAGGTTGTTGGTTACAAATTGTTACTGATCATAGTCATATGGTATAGAAATATAGGATATAGATATCATAGTATAAAAGGGTGGATTGTTGAACTTACTTTTAAAGAGCAACTTATTTAAAATGTTTCATATTGGTATAATTTTAGTTTATTGATACAAATTTAAAGTTAATTTTGTTATACTGTATATATATTTCTACTCTTGTTTAAGGTATTGTGTTTATATAACTCATTTAAATTGTAATGATAATTAAGAAACATAGATTAATAATTAGTCTTCTACNATAATCAAACTTATAGTCATGTTAGTTAAGTTTTTAGGTATACAAAGATATATTTCAGATAGATAGGTAATCTTCAAACACTTCAAAGACCTACAGAATATGGCACTTAAAATGTTTTGAAAACTTTCTGGACAGTGAGACACATCTGCTCCTGGCAGCACCAATTTACTTCAAACAGGAAAATGGGCATTGAAGACACTCCATATGGAGTTTATCTTCTTCTGGGCAAAAATAACCATTTGGGTAAGAAACTTGCCTGGACTGCTNGAAAAAATGTTGTATAAACTGGACATGCAGGACCCATAGGAAGGTGACCACTGAACTTTGAAAGGTGAGATGGTCCTTCAGGTTCCTGCTTCGCAGAAAAACTGCCAGACATTCTATAGGACACAGAGAGAAGCAACTGAGAGACTCTAGGCCTGTAGGCTGAAGAATGGATGCCCCAATGTTGCAAAATAATTTTGGGTAACTGTCTAGATAGCCAGCTGTCTCTATCATTCTAGATTTTTGAAAGTTGCTTACAATGTTTACTTAGGTAATAATATTAAATCCTTCTGAGGTCTTTGATGCAGTTGAAGAGTAGATAGTTATATTTTTCCTTGGTTATGATAAAAGATAAATTAGATATAAAACTTTAGACTCACAAATATAGGATAGATAGAATATTTTCTTTAATTTTGCCAAATACAAATAGACTACATATTGTAACTGTAATTCTTGTTTGGTAACTCTTTGTGATATGTAATTTTACTATGTTGAAGTTAAAACTTTCCTTTTGAATAGAAAGAAAAGGGGAAATGATGGGAATGTCTTTCTGTACACTGTGAATATGTATTGCTCAGATTGGTTGATAAATAAAATGCTGATTGGCCAGTAGCCAGGCAGGAAGTATAGACAGGATAAGCAGACAAGGAAAACTGGGGGAAGAGAAAGGCTGAGTCAGGAGATGCCAGCCAGCTGCCCAAGGAGCATCATGTAATGGGATGTCGGTAAAGCCATGGAACACATGGCGAAATATAAATTAATAGAAATGGGCTGAGTTTAAGTGTAAGAGCTAGTCAGTAATAAGCCTGAGCTAATGGCCAAGCAGTTATAATTAACATAAGCTTCTGAGTGATTATTTTATAAGTGGCTGTGGGACCACCAGGCAGGAGGAATGCGGACAAAACTTTCTCCTACAAATGGTGTTTCTCCTACAACCAATCAAGGGGCTCATTGTTGGGGAAGACTAATTCTCTCTCTCTCTCAGCAATTAATTGCTTGTAGCAATTCATCTGTGAATGAGGTCCTGTTAAATTACCTGCATTGTATGATGAGATGCCAAATGGAATTGGAATAGTTCAGGTCTTGCTTAGGCGGCCATGTCAACAAGAGTTCCCTGTCATAGCTAGAAGGCACAATCTCACAGCCAACATCCTGATTCTCTGGCTTTTACAATCTTTCCACCCACTCTTCCTTGATGTTCCCTCAACCTACTGTGCAGGGGTCTTTTTTAATTTATTTAATGAAAATCTTCTTAACACATTTGCTAAATTTAGCAGTTTTCCCAGTAGAGGATTTAAATGCACATCAGAGCACTGCTTTACATGCTTTCCTAGATGATTGGTTCTGGTTCTTTACAATAATTTTGTGAGATACAGCCTATTTTTATCTCCACACTTGGAAAAGGAAATTGAGGCAAGTGAACTGTCCAAGTTTATACTACCAAAGTATACTGACTCAAAATGACATTCATAGAAGTGGCATTAACTAATATATTTCAAAATATTTTCAGCATATTAACAATAAGAACTCAAGCAATATGATGACCTGGCTCTCAAAGGTGAATATCTCCTGATGTGTCAGAAAATTAACACACTTTTTTTCAGTATTGTGGAAAGGCATGTTGATGCTTTGCTATTTACTTCAGGAGCATTTGAAGACAAGAAGGTTCAGATGGGGGTGGCAGAGTATGCTAAACTTGTTGCTACAACCTTTTAAAGTTTCCTCTGAGGACAGCAAACTTCTTGTTCAATTTGAATTTATGATTCTCCTCATTCCCAGAGGGCTCATGCAGATAAACAGTGGCCCCTTTGAGTATGGTCTTACAAGTATAAGGTGAGGGTCCAGGATGCAGACCAAAGACTTTTCTCTGGAGTCTCTCAAGTAAAAGGAGGAGGAGCAGGGAGGAAGATAAGGAGGAGAAAAAGAAGAAAAGGAAGGCCTCCAAGACCACAGAGAATGCCACCAGTAGGGAAAACTTCGAAGAGAAATCAGCTAGAGAGAGGTGGCTTCCATAGCCCCAGATCGATGTTCCTACCTCATCCCTTCCCACAATACCCCAGGTTCTGTGAATTTCAGTTTGTCTTCTTTACCCAAGACCACTGAAGAACAGAGTCTCTCTGCCCTCCTTCCAGTTCACCTATCCATTCACTTCCAACAAAAAACAGCTACAACTGACTCTGGTCTTGAGAAACCAGGCTTCCCAGCCATTGAAGACTATTTTCAATAGGAAAAAGAAATAAATATAAAGGCCATGTATAAGGTGCCCAGAGGTAAGATGATTCTTAAAGATGAAAAGTTAAAAGGTTTCCTATAAGATTAGGAAGTATATGCTATTATCATTTCTTAGTACTATGGCTGGTGAGGTAAGTGAAGATACTTGCCACCACACATGAAGACCTGAGTTCAATCCCCAGGACCTACACAGTGGAAGGAGAGAACTGAGTTCTGCAAGTTGTCCTCTGACTTTCATGTGTGTACCCCCTCAACACACACAATAATGAAAATGGAATAAAAAATTCTTTAAATACTAGANGTTCTAGCCAGAGAAATGAAGTATGAAAAGAAATAAAAGTCATCCAAACTATGAAGGAAGAAGTGAAATGGTTCATGTTTGCAAATAACATTATATTACCCATAAAAAACATTCCAGAGAAAATTTTGAACTCATAAGCAAATTCAATGAATTTGAAAAATGTAAAATCACCATGTAAAAAATTAGTATTTCCATACAGTGGCAAAAAAATTATCTGAAAAAGTAATCAAAAAGACAAACAAATTCATAATTTATGAATAAAAATAACCAAGGAGGTGAAGAACTGTTTACCGCAAACTATAAAATACTAGTGAAAGAAATTGAAGAAGACATAAATAAATAAAAAGATATCCCATGCCGGGCGGTGGTGGCGCACGCCTTTAATCCCAGCACTTGGGAGGCAGAGGCAGGCGGATCTCTGTGAGTTCGAGGCCAGCCTGGGCTACCAAGTGAGTTCCAGGAAAGGCACAAAGCTA
>LZPO01117243.1:65820-84107 GCA_001675575.1 Neotoma lepida
GTGTGTGTGTGTGTGTGTGTGTGTGTGTGTGTGTGTGTGTATAATAGCTGTGAGAACAGGTGGGTCACTTGACTCATGAGACTGCTCTTGGGACTCCTTCCCTCCTGTAGGTTTGACGAGTCCAACTCTGATATGATAGTTTTTGCTTCATCTTACTATATTTTATTTTGTCATGTTTGGGTGTTATCTCTTAGAAGTCTGTTCTTTTCCAATGAGAGACAGAAAGGGAGTGGATTGAGAGGGGAGGAGAGGTAGGGAGAAACTGGGAGGGGTAGAGGGAAGGGAAACTAATCAGGATATATTGTATGAGAAAAAAATCTATTTTCAATAAAAGGGAAAATGAGGGGAAAAGATAAATATTTAAGTACTTATCAAAATCAACCAAGAGGACACTGCAATCCTTAACATCTATTACCAAACACAAGGGTATCCAAGTTCATTAAGAAACACTACTACAGCTTAAATCACATACTGACCTCACACAAATGCCTTTCATTTGATCTGATATAACCTGCCAAAAAGAGAAACTCCCCAAAGTTAAGGTTCAGGAAGGGTTTTGTTTTTGTTTTTGTCTCTCCAGGGGAATAAAAGCATCCAACTAAGGAATCTGAAGACCACTAGAAAACGAGACATCTGAGGAAAAAGGATGAATCATCCAGAGAAAATATCCCAAGAAAAAGAGTAAATTGGCCTAATGGTACAGAGCATTTCCAACAGGATAACATTTCATAAAGCTTTCCAAATGTTTGTTTCTGCTGTCCTCTACAGACATATAAGGCAAAAGGTCTTTTTGTAGTCCCAATTCAATTAAAAAGTAAAGCTANCTTTGGAGTTGGAGCATGACTCTCTCCTTCTCTAAACTCGAGCATGCTTGGCTTGGCAAAAGAAAATTCAAAATCTGTCTCATGTCAGAAGAGCCACCTGGTATGAGACAGAAGAAAAACCAAAATTAAGGNACTATTCTATTGACACTAATCTCATAATTCTTTGGTTTTATTTTGACTCTTTAAAACTTTTACTGAGGTATAAATGTTATCTCAAAATTTATAAGATTAATATTTAAACATTCTGTCATGATATTAATGGTCATATAGAGCACTAACTAATTCTAAAAATAGGCTTCATCTAGCTTCCTATACATGATTTCAGGCTTGAGTCTTAAGCAGNTACCTAGGAATTATATGTACTTAACAAATTGTAGTCCTTTAACCTCTGCTGCATATGACATTTAAAATGTTTTAAGTTTTCTGCAGTGAATCATGACTATTCCTAACAGTGACCTTTGAAGTCTCCAAAGGGATGATGAGGCCCCACAATGACAATTCCACCTGGATTGTGGTAATGACACTAAGCCAACAAACACCACCCAAAGATAAGCTTTGGACTACAAACTGCTCAGGACAATTTCAAGGCAGTTAACTAAGACAGTCCAGCCTTATAGACTACTCCAGCCAGGACTTCAGATAAGCTCTGCACTTTCCAATCACATGGAGACTGAAGAACAGCTAGCTCTCCTAGGACTTGACCAGTGTCTTCTAAAGATGCTGTTACCCTCAAACAACAGGAAGTAATTTTAAGAACATGATGCTCATATTCCCAAGAGGTGGGGTAGGTGGTTTTTGGTCATTTGGTGNATATGGATGTTTGTCATCATTTAGGGGGGTTGGTTGCAAGTTGATACTGGTCATAGTCAGGGAGGAAACTAAGCAAATGAGATTAGATTCAGGGATCTAATTCTGGAAAGAAAATAGGGGGAGATATGGGAATGATAGGATAAAAGGGTAGATTATTGAATCTATTTTTAGGCTAAAAAGCAACTACTCATCTTAAATACTTTACAGTTGTGATTCAGTTGAGCATTATTCAGTTTCCATGAGTTTGTAGGCTTCCTGTAATTTATGTTGTTGAATTCAAACTTCAAGCCATGGTGGCTCAATAAAATATAGGTTATTCCATTTTTTTTTTTTTGCATCTGTTGAGATTTGCTTTGGGATCGAGTATGTGGTCAATTTTAGAGAAAGTTCCATGAGGTGCTGAGAAGGAGGTATATTCTTTTGTGTTTGGGTGAAATTTTCTGTAGATGTCTATTAAGTCCATTTGAGTCGTAATATCTGTGAGTTCCCTTATTTCTGTTAAGTTTCTGTCTGGCAGACCTGTTCATTGGTGAGAGTAGGGTGTTGAAGTCTCCCACTATTAGTGTGTGGGGTTTGATGTGTGCTTTAAGCTTTAGTAATGTTTCTTTTACATATGTGGGTGCCCTTGTAATTAAGACATAAATGTTTGGAGTTGAGATTTCATGTTGATGGATTTTTCCTGTGATAAATATGTAATGTTCTTCTCAATCTCTTTTGATTGATTTTAGTTTGAAGTCTATTTTGTTAGATATTAGTATAGCTACACCAGCTTGTTTCTTNGGTCCATTTGATTGGAAAATCTTTTCCCAACCCTTTACTTTGAGGCAGTGTCTGTCTTTGAAGTTGAGATGTGTTTCTTGTGTGCAGCAGAAGGATGGATCCTATTTTCATATCCATTCTGTTAGCCTGTGTCTTTTTATAGGTGAATTGAGTCCACTGATATTAAGAAATATTAATGACCAGGGATTGTTAATTCCTGTTATTTTTTGATGGTAGTGTGTATGTGTTTCCCTTCTTTGGAATTTGTTGGTGTAGGATTATCTATTGCCTGTGTTTTCATTGGTGCATCTAACTTCCTTACTTTGGATTTTTCCTTCTAGCACTTTCTGTAGGGCTGGATTTGTGGATAGGTATTGTTTAAATCTTGTTTTGTCATGGAATATCTTGTTTATCCCATCTATGATGATTGAGAGTTTTGCTGCG
This sequence comes from Neotoma lepida, assembly GCA_001675575.1. Lineage (NCBI taxonomy): Eukaryota > Metazoa > Chordata > Mammalia > Rodentia > Cricetidae > Neotoma > Neotoma lepida. The sequence continues at coordinate 68,658 of LZPO01117243.1, forward strand.
TATAATAGTCTAGGCTGGCATCTGTGGTCTCTTAGTGTCTGCATAACGTTTGTCCAAGATCTTCTGGCTTTCAGAGTCTTCATTGGGAAGTCAGGTGTTATTCTGATGGGTATACCTTTTATATATTACTTGGCCTTTTCCTTTGCAGCTCTTCATATTCTTTCNTTATTCTGTATGTTTAGTGTTTTGATTATTNTGTGGCAAGGGNACTTTTTTTTGAGGGGGGATCCAATCTATTTCTTGTTCTGTAAGCTTCTTATATCTTCATAGGCATTTCCTTCTTTTGGTTGGGGAAATTTTCTTCTATGATTTTGTTGAATTTATTTTCTGTGCCTTTGAGCTGGTATTCTTCTCCTTCCTCTATTCCTATTATTATTAGGTTTGTTCTTTTCATGGTGTCCCAGATTTCCTGGATGTTTGTGTTATGACTTTGTTGGTTTTAATGTTTTCTTTGACTGACGAATCTATTTCCTCTATCATCTCTTCAATGCCAGAGATTCTCTCTTCCATTTTTTGCATTCTGTTGGTTATGCTTGCTTCTGTAGTTCTTCTCTACTCAGATTTTCCATTTCCAGCAGTCCCTTGGTTTGTGTCATCTTTATTGCCTCTATTCAATTTTCAAGTCTTGAACTGTTTCCTTCACCTGTTTGATTGCTTTTTTCTTGGTTTTCTTGACTTTCTTTAAGGGATTTATTGATTTCTTCCAATTTTTTTGTTTGTCTTTTCCTCAATTTTTTGAAGGGAATTTTTCATTTTCTCTTTAAAGACCTCTATCATTTTCATAAAGTCATTTTAAGGTCTATTTCTTCTGCTTCTTCTACATTGGTATGTTCAGGTCTTGCTATAGTAGAACTGCTAGGTTCTGGTGGTGCCATAGTGCTCTTTATGTTGTTGAATATATTCTTGCACTGGCATCTTATCTCTTCCGCCAATCAGTGCAATTGGTGTCTGTGTCTCAAGGAGCCACTCTTGGTCCAATCGGCACTGGCAGTGTTTGTGTCTCTGGTAGCTGCTGGGGTCTTGGGGGGATGGGTGGGTTTGAGGGACAGAGTGGGACTTGTAGATTGCAGGGTCCCATGGGGGGGGTGGTTGTGGGAAGGCCTGCTCACAGGAGCCTTGCTTGCTGGCCTGCAACTGGGACTGCAATGGGTGGGGATATGGGGGCATGAGTTGTGTCCCTAGGCTAGAGGCTGGGGTGACTGGCCAGGGGAACAGTGACTCACCTGTTGGTCCAATCGGAGCTGGCAAAGTCTGTGTCTCAGGGACCAGCTGTGATCTCTGGGGATTGGGTAGGTTTGGGGGGCATGGAGTGGAGCTTGTAGTTTACAAGATCAGATGGGGGGGTTAGGCCTGCCTGTAAGAGTGCTGGGGGATGTCTTTCTGTATGCTATGAATATGTGTTGCTCTGATTGGTTGATAAAGCTGCATTGGCAACTTAGAGGCAGGTGGGAAAAACAAGGGAGAGACAGGAAAGAAAAAGCCAGAGTGGAGGAGACGGCATCCTGCTGTCCAGGGAGCAGCATGTAATGGCACACCGGTAAAGCCACAGAACACATGGCGACATATAGATTAATAGAAATGGACTGAGTTTAGTTATAAGAGCTGGCTACAAGAAGCCTGAGCCATAGGCCATGGCCATACAGTTTATAATAATATAAGCTCCTGAGTGACTATTTTATAAGCAGCTGCAGGACCACCGGGGCCCGGGTGGACCCAAGAAAACTTACACCTACATTTGGCACCCAACGTAGGGCTCTNGAATTTCCGTAAGGCCTTAAAGAGTTTAAAAAGGGTTTCTAAACACACAATAACAGAGCCAAAAACAGATTTCTACTTCATGTCTCATGCAGGTTGAGATATAGAGACGCCAAGGTACAGAGACACCATGGTCTGCGGACTTGAGCTACAGTATGGCAGGTTCATGGTGTGTGGGCTTGAGTGCAGCATGGCGGATTCCTGCCACTGTACACAGTGGCATCTGCAAGCCNNNCAGCATNGTGNNTGGTGGATATAGCTTTTGCTAGTACAGACAAAAAAAAAGGAAAGAAAGAAAAGGTTTTTGAGCCACACACTGCTGGATAGAGGCATAGACTCACTGCTTCCCAGAGTCAGCAGGGAGAAAAATTACAACTACATGAGAGTCTTGCCTTCTGGCTTGCAACTGGGGCTGCAATGAGTGGGGTTATGGGGGCACAGGTTGTGCCCCAGAGCCTAAGGCCTAGAGGCAGAGGTGACCAGCTAGGAGAACAGTGACTCACCTTTTGGTCCAATCCCAAACTACTCCTAAGGATAGGCTGCATGCCCAGCAGTAGACGGCAAATTTGGAGGTTCNTTGTCTCATAATGTCATGACAGGATTTTGTTTTTAATTTAAACTTATTAATTAATTAATCTTTTTATTTATTATTTTACCCCACAGTTCCTTTGCATATGTTACGGCTCCTGGTTTTGTGTTTTTGTGGGATTCCTGAATGTTTCTCTGCCTATGTTTCTTGTGCCTTTTCTTGGGCTCTTTTCTTTGTTTATTTTTTCCTTTTCCAACTTGTTTGTTTTTGTTTTATCTTATTATACTTTTATTTTGTTCCTATCCCTTAGGAGCTTGTTTGTTTTCTTATGAGAGACAGGAGAGTGGATCCAAATGGGAGGGGAGTTGAGGAGGAACTGGGAGGTGTAGAGGGAGGGAAAACTGTAATCAAAATATATTGTATGAAAAGAAATCATTTTCAATAGAAGAAAAAAATGATAAGCATGTAGTGTAAGGCATGTCAATTGGATCTATTGAGTCTTCAAAAATATATACATATTNCAAAATATGTTATACATTACAAACAAATTTTCTCAATATTTTTAGATGTGAAATAGAAATCCAAAACATAAAATAGTGTATATTTTAGCCTATAATTAATCCGCATCACAGAGTAGTAATTATGGTAAGGTATTTAAGTGAAATTAAAGGTGACAAATTTTAATTTTGAAAGTAAAAGTAAAGGAAACTCCTTGTAGAATTCTGTATTTATAAATAAAACAATAAATACTTTTGTACTTAAAGGAAAATGAAAAAGAAGACAAGCTTACACATTGCAGGATCTTTGACCAGATCCTGATTTTCAAATGCACATCTATGAAGGATATAGGAGGGTAAGTGGGGTGTCTTGAATACAGACTGTACCCTTCCTAATAATGTGTTACCATTGTTAAATTTCCTGAGATAATCAGACTTTTCATACTGAAGGAGGTCTTTGTTACTTGGGAGATAAATTCAGAAATAGTGGGAAATAAAATTTCATAATTCGATTTGAGAATAAATAATGAAACATTAATATTTATGTTAACAACTAGTCCAAATGTTACAAGGGGCATCAGGGTTAGTTTAATATTCTAGGGATAGTCTATTGGGTTGATTTTTTTTTTCAAAATAAAGTTTTAAGGAAAAAAAAAACAGTGTGTAAGTCTCACTCCATCATGTTCCTGGTTTGCCTAAAGGTGTAGCCTAACCATGGGGTCTTTGCTTAGACAATGCTTGCATTGAAAACTATTATTTCACGTGTGTGTTTTGGGAAGAAATCACTTATCAAAGATAGTAGTTCTTGAAATTATAATTATATGGCAACATTTTTCTGGGTAATTGACATTGCCCACATTAATAAACAGCTTATAAGTTTAAATAGATATTTGATTTTAGTATTTGAATTATTTTTCCAAGGTATGCTTGTGATTTACCTTATACCAGAAACCCAAAACTTTCCTATTGATAAATAAGCCCTGACCATTTAAAAGAGAAACTCTGTAAATATGAAAAACACTAGGTCAGGAAGTTAAAATTTTTGAGAAACGTGTGAAAAACACTCAAGAGTAAATGTAGTCATAGTATCAGTCCCTGAAAGGGCAAGAGTTTTTCACACAAATAGCACATTAATGCAAGAAAAGAGATGATAAAATATGTACAGTTACCCCAAGCACTGATAGAGTGGCTGAAATATACTTTTCTAAAATTAATAGCTTAGTGAAAATTTTATACTTTACATCTTATCTGCATCTAGAATTTTAAAAAATGATGAAAACCTCAAATTTAGTTGTATTTTTCTTAAATTCTTAAAGGTGTGATTGGTGATATAATATCAAAGTTATTCTCCATCTTTTTGCTCAAGCATAAAATTTAGGTTTTTATTTGGCCCTGATTTCAGAGACTTGTGTTACTTGCTATGGGAAATTTAGACACCATGTGAAGCTATAATTACATCTTATTTTTGCNCTGACATTTGTCAGCTAGTCAATGTTCTTGCTCTTTCTATGTTTTGCATGTCAAAAATTAAATAAATTAAAGGGTAATATTTCTATAAAAAGTAAGGGTACAGGAAGAATAGAAAAATAAGTACTCTTCAACTTCAGAGACTTTCAGACAACTTGGGCTTTTTAATTCTCAAACAACATATTACTTCTTTGTTCTTATTATTTCAAAAATTAAACAGAAATTCAGTGTTTAATAAATGGATATAATTGCTCTACCTTTTTGCTACAGTTGTGTTTAGAGAGTGCTTGTTTCATATCTGAAATTCAATATAAAGCCTAATGCATACTTTATGCTCTTAAGCACACAGGGAGCTTTATTTTCTGATAGTCCTACATTTTACTTGGCTAATACTCTCAATATTATCCCCATATATACATTAGCTTTNAAAAAAGGAAAGGTTTACAATTGTTAACTAGAAGAATTAAACCTTTCTCCCACTCCATGTCCATAACTAGAAAAGAAGACACTGTCATTTAATAGCAATACAGTCCACACTTTGGTTTGATTGTCCACAGCTAAAGAAACAACTGGTTTTTTTATTTAAAACTGTGCTGCTTAACTTTTTGTCAGCTTGATACAAACTAGGGTCATCTAAGAAGAGGAAGAGGGAATCTCAATTGAGACAACACCTCCATCAGATTGGCACGTGGGAAAACCTGTGGGGGGAATTTCTTGGTTAATGATTTTTGCGGGGGACCTACTATGGGAAGTGCCACCCCAGGAGAAATAGTCCATTGAGGTATAAGAAAGGTGGCCGAATGTGAGCCTGAAGAGCAAACCAAGAAACAGCACTCCTGTGTGATTCTGCTTCTGTTCCCATCTTGAGTTCCTGCCTTGAGTTTCTGCCCTGAGTTCCCGCCCTGAGTTTCCGCCCTGAGTTTCCGCCCTGAGTTCCCTCAGTGATAGATTGTGATCTGGAAGTATAGGGCAAATAAATCTTTTCTTCCTCAAATTGCTTTTGATTGTGATATTTATCATGGCAATGGAAAGTAAACCAGGACAATATCCATTAGTTTGGGGAACTCAATATAAATGGAGGGAGTGAATGAACAGAACTAATACAACTGGGCAAGTCTTCGATAATGATTGCTTTGAAAATTGTAAGAAAGGAAATCAATTCTCTTCTTCCTTATAGATTTTCTAACTTTGAATATTATTTGCCCAGGGTTGGGTGTTGGGAAGGGAGCCACTTTAATCAATGAACACTTATAGTAAACAAACATCATTGGGGACCCTTTTGGAAACCAGGACTGTCAAGGCCACACTCATTCTACATTTTATATAAGATGTACACATGAATGTTAAGTTGGATGTATTCTTCTTGAACCTCTATAGAACTCTTCTAATTACTCTTGACAGAATATATTTCCTGTGAGGGAGGGATGTAGAGTCTAAAGTAAGGGTAACATTTGTGGACAAAAAAGAGAGATTCTAACATCAGATATGGCTATTGACAAAGAGAAATATTTGCAATCTGCAGATAGATCATGGTTAGAAACCAGAGATACATAGAGAAACCCTGTCTCAAAAAAACAAAAAACAAAGAAACAAAAAAAAAGAAAAGAGAAAGAGAGACAAAGAAAGAAACTATAACATTTCCTCAGGAAACTAGGAATAGATCTACCCCAATATCCAGCTATCCTATACCATTCTTGGGCATATACCCAAAGAATTCTATGTCCTACTACAGAGATATGTACTCAACCATGTTCATTGCTATTCTATGCATAATAGCCAGAAATTGGAAACAACCTAGATGTCCATCAATGATAAATGGATAAAGAAAATGTCCTACATTTACACAATGGAATACTACTCAGTTGTTAAAAACAAAATCATGAAATCTTCAGGAAAATGGAATATCTAGAAAAAAATCATCCCAAGTGAGGTAACCCACATCCCAAAAGACAAATATGATATTCATTTGCTTATAAGTGGATGTTAACTATTAAGGCAATGATAAGCAAGCTACAGAGGTTAGGTATAGCTAAGGCACTAGGGAGGAGGGAAGGCTATCCTTAGGAAAGTGAAGTTTATGGATGGATGTTTGTGGGGGGGAGTAAGTGGGGGTATCAAATGTGGAGGGGGTAAAGAAGGGAATATGGGGAAGGACTGCTAAACCAAATAGCCAGTTGAGGGGTCAAATGGAAACCTAATTGAGTAGAAGCTTCTTAAAAGAAATACATATATGAAAGAAATCTAAACTCAAATCAACAAATAGTGGGGAGACAGGCCCCTACTAGACAAATCTAAACTCAAATCAACAAATAGTGGGGAGACAAGCCCCTACTAGACATCTTTCACCACCAAATGAAACATCCAGTGCCAGGAACAAGTTGCATCAAAACAAGTTGTTGGCCAAAGGGCCCCCATACAAACTCCCACAGAGGAAGGGACTGGGAAGACATAGATCTCCCCAGGAGGGGGAAATAGACTACATTTTATGAGTGGACGAGGGTCAGGTGGGGCATGGGAATGGGAGGATCAGATGGGGAGGGAGAGAGCAGATGGGATTGATGGAGGGAATTCAGGGAGAAACAGCTAGAATTGAGGGCATTTGAGGGGTGGTATGGAGAACTACTGTAGTGGAAACTTCCTAAAATATACAAAGGCAGTCCTAGCAAAATATCCAAATAATGAGGGAGGTCCCAACTGGTCAGCTCTTGTCACCAATTGGAGCTTCCAGTACTGTGACTGGGTTACATCCAATTGAGTTATTGGCCAAAGAAGATCCATGGAAATTCACCAACAATCCAGGCTGCTGCCAAAAAAATAAGTTGATCTCTACAAATAGACAGCAAGGCCCCATTACTGAAGACAACACCCACACAACTCATTGAACATGGAGAGGTCAATCTGGTGTCTGCATAGAACTTTTATCCCTATGCTCTAGTGTCATTTGTTGGGAAGGTACTCTGCAGGCTACCAAAGTATAAACATAAACACCAACCCAGTCACAAAACATTTGATGTACAATCTGTCATGCCTGTAAAATATGCTAGGGCAATGGTGGCATAAAGCTTGTGGGAGTAACCAACCAATGTCTGATTTGACTTAAAGCCCACTTCAAAAAATGGAATCCATACCCAACACTAGTTGGGTGACCAAGAATCAAAGACTAGACAGCCCAGAGACCTGTGGTAAAGCCAAATACTACTAGTCTAAAAAAGAAAAGTAACAATAAAATGATTCCTAATAATATTCTGCTACAACTCATAGATCAGTGCCTTACTCAGTCACCATCTGAGATGCTTCTTCCTGCAGCAGATGGGAAAAAATTCAGAAACCCACAGCAGACATTATGCAGAGAGAGAGAGAAAGAGAGACCTTGGAACACATAACTCTAAAGATGTCTTGATCAAGTCCCACCCCTCAGAGCTCATGGAAACCCATGGAAGAGGAAGCAGAAAGAGTGCAAAAGCCAAAGAAGATGAAGGACAACAGGAGCATACGGCCCTCTAGATCAACTGAGCAAAGGTCATATGAACTCACAGAGACTGTAGCAGCAAGCACAGGGCTGACACGGGTCTTCACTAGGTCTTTTGGGTATATATTATAGCTCTCTTTAGTATTTTTATGGAACTCCTGAATGTGCAGAGGAGTGGTTCTCTGATTCATGTGCCTTCTCTTGGGGGCTCTTTTCCTTTGGTTGATTTGCTTTGCTCAACTTTGATGTGATGTTTTATTTTGTTATGTTTTGTTGTTACCTCTGAGAAGTCCATCCTTTTCTAATGAGAGACAGACAGAAAGGGAGGGTCTAGCTGGAAGGGGAGACTCGGAGGAACTGGAAGGAGAGAAGGAGGGGAAATGTATTAGGGGATATATTGTATGAGGAAAGAATCTATTTTTAATAGAATGGGGAGAAAAAAAACCCCAAACAACCAAGTTTTTGCCGAGGCTATTGGTTGCACTTCAAAAACTGATGGTGTAGCCCAATTGCTGAAGACAGCACCNATATAACTCACTGAATGTGGAGAAGTCAAGATGGTGTCTATCTATAGCCTTCACCCCTACTAACAACTGTTCATGGTACAAAAAGTACTCTATCTACCAAAGGAGGGGATGGAAGACACCAAGGAAATGAGGCCTTCTACACACAACAGGACTGATGCACATATGAACTCAGAGAGACGGTGGCAGCATGCATGGGGCCTGCACAGGTATAAGCCAGATAGGGTCCCAGGGCTGAGAGAAGTGATCACAAGCCCCCACCCTTAACCCAGAAGCTGTCTCCAATTGATAACTACTTGCAAAGGAAAAATTAGTTTTCTCCAACAGAGTCTCACTGGATGTACAAAACACACTGAAGGGCAGACCCATGCCCAGTAGTAGAAAGTGAACTCAATGGGATTTGGGGAGATATTTTTGTCTTACATGCTTTGTCTGGGCATTTTTTTTCCTTACAGATCTTTTGCTTATATACTACAGTTTCAAAAAGGAAAAAAAGAAATGAACCATTTCCCACCAGGCCATTCAGGTGCTGTAGAAACTCTGGAATGCCTTCTCTTAGCACAGTGGAAAATCATATCTAATGTACACATTGGAAATTCACTCTCCACTTCTTTCAATTTTCTTAGCTTCTTTGATGCCAATTATTAATTGTTTTTAATAGTTTTGCTGCTACAGTAAGAAGTTTGACCATAATGGGCCTGCCAACACTTTATCAAACACACCATATGCAAAGGAATTTTATTAGGTATCACCATTTCCCTGAATGAGTCTAAAATGCATAAATAACAATTATAAAAAAAACACAAGGTCTTGCCTTTAGTTTGTTTGTGGGTTTAGATTTTGATTTCTATTAAAGTTTTGTTGTCTCTTTGTATATGTGATGAGTGTGTATGTAGGGGGTGTGTAATGAGTGTGCAGGTAGGGTGTGTATGTGATGAGTGTGTATGTAGGGTGTGTGTGAGGAATGTGTATGTAGGGGGTGTGTGATGAGTGTGTATATAGGGTGTGTGTGAGGAGTGTGTATGTGGGGGGGGGTCATGGCATGCATATGGTGGTCAGAGGAGAACTTTGTAATATCAATCCTCTCCTTCCACATTTATGAGGGTTCCAGAAATTGAACTCAGGTCATTGAATTTGCACTGGCAAGCACTTTTACACACCGAATCATTTCGCAAGCCCAAGGCCTTACCACTATACTTTTCTAATGTATGTCAATCCCTTCCTTCTATCTTCATCTTTGTGCCACATTAGATACTGTGAAAACATTTTTAAACTTGATCTATTATAATGAGAAAAGGAAAGAGGAGAAGAATTAGAAAAGAATAGTGTATGAAGCTCAATTTCTGTTCCTAGCTTTTCCATCAGTCCTCTATAGATAAATGGAAATAACCACAAAAATTTTTGTTACAGCCTTAGAGATTTTTACAATATGTATCTCAGGAAAACCAGTGTTTTGAGTTATATCAAGAAAAAGGTGAATGAGTTTTCATTTGCAATTTTTTTTTCTGAAGAACAAAAGCTAATTTGAGTACAAATGAACATAAGCAAGTGATTTGCTAACACCATGCACTTAATGATGGGCAAAAAAAGAATCAGCTTAATTTTTCCAAACTCCAGAATTCACTGTTCAGTACTGTTCCCCTAGCTGTATAAAGTCCGCCTGCACATCTGAGAGATCATAATAAACCTATCACTTTATGGGAGTCTCATGTAGAATGTCAGGAATCCCTGCTGGAACCCTGGGGGCAGGTTGTGACAGCATCAGTTCTTTTGAAACTGTGGAGCAGACATCTGCTTATCAGTTACCAACCATATAAGGGCAGTAGTACTTCTTGTTCTCTGTTCAAGATTAAGAAAGGGGCATGGGGGCATCAAGTTTGACATGCTGCAGGAGCTGTCTGTCTGCAGTCCTAAGAACTATGAAACTTGGGTAGTTAAAAGGTGATCCATTGTGTTCTCTGCATTGACACATACATCAGGATGTTGAATAACAGTATAAATTTGAATGCAGGATATAGATTTCTTGTCATATATCATGTTTAATAGATGTATTTAATATTCACAATTGAATATTAAAGTTATATTCCCTTGAAGCAGTAGAGGCATCAGGAAAGAAAGAAAAATGACACGTTATCTTTCCTGACATGTGAATATGGAAAGAAACCCAGAATAAATACTATATTTATCATGACGGGTGTGCTTGGGGAAAGCACAGGGTAGTAACCAAAGCAAAAAAGTATCAGATGAGGAATCTGTTGAGCCTGATTCTGTTCATGGCTTTGACACCAAACATGTAACCTGGGACAACCTCAACTTCTACACCAGCTATTTGTCTGCCCTATATTCAGTTTTCCCAAGCTTTTTAGGATGAGAAAATAAAACAACCCTATCACAACAAACTATCTTAAAAAATATACATTGATCTNAGAGTTTAGCAGAATAAGAATTGTGAGCCAGACAGTGGTGGCACATGCCTTTAATCCCAGCACTCTGGAGGCATAGACGGGCAGATCTCTGAGTTCCAGACTAGTCTAGTCTACAGAGTAAGTTCTAGGACATCCAGGGCTACATGGAGAAACTCTGTCTCAACCTTACCCCCCCCACCTCCAATAAAAAGAATTATAGGAAATTTATAAACTACAAACACTATTTTAATTAACAACTGCAAATTATCTATATCATGCATTCAAAGCTAGAAAATTCAAGAAATACATGTATTTAAACATGAGTGAAAACTGGAACACTTCCTGTGGTGGTTTGAAAGAAAATGGCCTCCATAGAAGGTGGCACTATTAGGAGATGTGACCTTGTTGGCATAAGTGTAATGTTATTGGAGGAAGTGTAACACTGTGAAGGCAGCCTTTGAGGTGTCTTATACGCTTGATACCACCGAGTGTCTCAGTCTGCTTCCTTTTGCCTTCTGACCAAAATGTAGCCAGCACCACGTCTACCTGCGTGTCACCATGCTCCCTGCCATGATGAGAATGGCCTGAACCTCTGAAATGTGAGCCAGCCCAATTAAGTGTTTTCCTTTATAAGAGTTGCCATGATCATGGAGTCTCTTCATAGCACTAGAAACCCTAAGACACTTTGTATTGAGTTGAACCACATGTCAATTCTCATCTCAACCACAGGAAATTCTTTGTTTAATTGGATAAAATATAGTAAACTATTGGGTAAATATTAGCAGTTTGAAAGAAACTTTTTCAATTAATATGTAACTCTTAGTGGAATGAGGTTTGGAAGAAGAAGTAGAGTTTAGTGTAAAACCTTCCATCTAAAAGTTCTAATCAGCACTTTGCTTTGTTGTCCATTTCTCTACTTAGGTGAAGTCTTCTACCCTCTCTCCAGGCTCAGTCCAATGAATAATACACTGTAGGACTCATGTTGATGAAATGTTGTTCTGTAATGTGCTAGCTGATTTTCTGTTCTAGGAGAAAAGATTGATGAGTAGGTATCTTCTGGTGGTTAGCATACCATTTCCATTTGTAGACAGCAGAAGACTGAAATTCCAAGATGATACTAACAATTAATAGATGGGTTGACCCTGTCATCACTATAAGATGTTTAGAACTCTGCAGTATAAAGAATCTCCTTCTAGACACTGGACTTGATGTATGTATATCTCTCTCATTCATCTCAGTGCTGATCACAGTTTTACCTTTGGTCTAGTGGACTTTAATCCATGAATTCTTAGCTACTGACCCTTAGGACAATTACCTACCCTTCTACAGGCTCCATACAATGTATCAAGTGATCCTCTGGGTGTGGTCACACTCATATATTCTAAGGGTTTTGCACTGATATCCATTCTTGCCTTGATTAACCTGATGCAATGTTTTTCTGAAAGATACTTTTCACACACATTGGTCGTTTTTTTCTCCTTTTGGACTATAGCCTAAATGTATACTCTATTTTTTTATGATGACAACATGTAGAAGAAAGAAAGACATTCACAGTTTAAAGAAATAACATTATAGAAATATAGTGATTTTGTCCTAAAGATATATTGTACTGGGTGAGGTAGGCCTAGAAACACACACACTACATATTCTCTCTTGTTTATAGATCCTAGCTCTGAAGTTTTAGATTTGATGATATAATCTGAAGTAACCACAGAAACCAACAAAATAGAAAGGTACCATGGGATGAAGGAGCTTTAGAGAGGGGGATAGCAGGACACAGGTACTATGAATGGGAAAATGTGACAAAAGATGAGAGGTGTGAATTTAACTGAGAATGGAGGAAAGTGATACCAAAGGAGAAGAAAGAAGGAAAGATGAGCAATACTATAGGTGTTTGAAAAAGCCATAGTAAGGGAAACATTTTATAAATAAAAATATTTATATGTGTGAATATAAATGGAGTTGTGACACATGGTGATAATGCTCTGCCAGGAGTCATAGACTAACAAAAATCTCAGTGCCAAGCACAGGAGAGTAACAGAACATTATATGAATATATATATCATATTATGAATATATATGAGATTTATTAGGATGACCTACAAGCTATAGTACAGCTAATCCAACAATGGCTGCCTATGAATATAAGATTCAAGAATCCAGTAATTGCTCAGTCCATGAGGCTGGATGTCTCAACTGGTCTTCAGTATATGCCAGAATGCCAAAGAAATAGGTTCTAATGGCAGTAAAGGGATGGACTTGTTAGCAAGATGAAAGCAAGTAAGCAAAGAAGAAAATCTTCCTTCTTTGATGTCTTTATATAGGCTTTTCAGCATAAAGCATGGTCCAGATTAGAGGTGGATTTTGCCAGTTCAAAAGATCTGGATTAATGATATGTCTCCCCATCTCAATATCCAAATTAAAGATTGCTCTTCCTACCTCAAAGATCCATATTAGAAGTGGATCTTCCTACTTCAAAATAAGCAAAAATCCCTCACANGTGTGTCACTTCAGTTTTGGATTTCAGTTATTTCCAGACATAGTCAAGTTGACAACCAAGAATAGCCATCACACCTTTGCTATTGGTTGCCTCTCAGAACTTAAAGGTAAGACCCTATTGCTGAAAATACCACACACTTTGGACCCAAGACTTGGAGGAATCAAGCTGGACTGTGTCTAGCAGCCTCCTTCTTGAGAAGTAGTTCTCACAATGTCTGAGGGTGCTATACAAGTTGCCAAAGGAGAAAAGCAATCAATGGTCCTACCCATCTGTACAGCCTATGAACCACAACCAGGACTGGCCTGGCAAGATATCCCCAATAGTACAAAAGTGGCACTTTTATCTTTAGGACAACTAACAGCTGTCTAATTGGACTCAAGCCCTACCAAATAGGAATGAATTTATGCCTGGGATTATAAACCTAGCCAATTACCAATGGCTGTAGAGGTCATAGACCATGGAAAAGAACCTATGACTGCCATTTTCCAAACCAGTATCATTTCTAACTGTATTTAACATACTTTCCTTGTACTTACAGATAAAGTGTAGCTGTCATCCCTCATCAAAGAATCTTCTTTTGCAGAAGATGGAGAGCATTACAGAAACCCACAATGGCTTAGAATACATGATTGCAGGGTGCCCAACCCCAACTGGTACATCTATAATGCAACACTTACATCTAAGACTCAGTCAGCATCACAGAAGATGGGGAAGAAAGTTTGTAAAAGCCAAAAGATCAGGATGCCTGCTGCCAGATATGTTCTAGACATCACAGCAAAGCTGTACCTATGAAATCTTGACAGTATGGTTTCCCAGACAAGACCTGTATAATGATAACACCAGTTGACATGCCAACATGGATTGGAAAAATTCTCACAAGGCCCACCTCTAGATGAAGAGCTACAGGCAATACTGGCTGCTGAGGGAAGGAGAATATGTTCTCTCCAGGGATGACCCCCTGATAGGTTATCTAATTCCAAGTAGTCAGTCCTAAACACATGTACATATGAGCAACACCAAATGGACTTGGTAAGTTGATACATACATACATGATACATACATATAATTATATATATACATATATATATATGTATATATATGTGACAGTAATAAAGAAGAGGTCATGAATTTGAAGAGTGGAAGGAACTGGGTAGGAGTTGGCACTGGGGAGAGGAAGGGATGGAAATGATGCAAATACAATAGTCATGTATGAGATTCTAAAAAAGACCTTGCATTTAAAAAAAGGAAAAGATAGGATTGGAAGGGATGTAATCCTGTGTTAATGCTGTTTAATTCCAAATAGTAAATTTAATAAGAGTAGAGAATTAGATGTTCATATTTTCTGCACTGACTAGGTAAATCTTAGAACTGTGTTTAACAAGAAAGAATAGCTGCAGTGTTAACAGAGTCTTTGGACACCAATAATCATGGAGGAACTATGGACAATGTAAAATCATGAGAAAGTGTAAAACAAGAATTAAACAAACTGCAGAGGTCAGATCTACATTTTCTGTAGATGCAGATTCTAAGTAATCACCTTGGCTAATGCCTTCCTTTTCAATGACAGATGAGAGATTTGCCAGAAATGATGCATTTAATAGAAAAAGAATATAAAGAGATGATTCCTGGAATGAACATGAAACAGCAATGCCTGGGCACTCTTGGGAATGTCTGCCATATCCTGCAGGGTCTTGCTCAGTGTGCCAGATTGTAAAACTTATATAAACCCTGATGTCAAGTAGTTTTTGTAACTGGTCAGAGCCCTTGTCTGGATCCTCTCTAGCAGACCACTGCATGTGCAAGTATCTGTTTGGCTTGTCTCAGAGACTTGACGAGGAGAATCATGTATGCTGGTGCTCACTGTTGTCTGCTATGCTGTGAGAAAGTAAGTCCTTTGTCTTTGACCTAGGAGTCTCTGATGGGAATGTCTTTCTAAAAATGTGTTGCTTTGATTGGTTGATAAATAAAGCTGTTTGGCCAATGTTGGGGCAGAATAAGGTTAGGCAGGACATTTGAACTAGGGGGAGAGAGAAAGAAAACAGAGCTGGGCAGACTCCATTCTGCCATCTAGAAAACAACATGTAAAGACACACAAGTAAATCCATGTGGAACATGTGGTGACATAGACTTATAAAATGGGTTAATTTAAGATATAAGAGCTAAGCTGGGCGGTGGTGATGCACGCCTTTAATCCCAGCACTCGAGAGGCAGAGGCAGGAGTATCTCTGTGAGTTCGAGGCCAGCCTGGGCTACCAAGTGAGTTCCAGGAAAGGAGCCAAAGCTACACAGAGAAACCCTGTCTCA